>JAMKCH010078559.1:0-96891 GCA_023653785.1 Ophioderma brevispina | reverse complement strand
TTCTGAGTAAGGATACGCACATGCGGTGTTTTGTTCATTTGTGTCCCAGAATTAAAGCAATAATGGCATATTTTTTGAAGAGCACCCCCAATTTTCAAAATTTGATATTTTGGCACAGTTACGCTGGTGATTGTCTAGGAAACTATACCTGCGAACGAGAATGCTAAAAAATGCGTAATTTATCATAAAATAATTGATTTTGTAATTAGAATTTGGATCCCAGATTGGACTTAACGGCAGAGCTGGAAATGCTACGTTTATGTCCGCCCATGATGAAATAGTGCCACCTCGAGAAAATAACCTCTAACTTGATTTGCCTTCAGGAACCAATAAACAAGCCAGAGTCGCTGATTTCCTCGGGATGTCCCAGAGTACAGTCTGTAAAATCCTAAGACACCATCGAGAGGTGGGTCATTTGAGGCCACGAAAATCTTCAGAACGCCCACGATTGACTACCAGATGAGATGATCTCCGACTGCTTAATCTGTGCCGTAGAGACTGGAAAATGCCAACTAGCCGTCTTTGTCGTTTGTGGAGAAGACACTATGAAAGTAACGTTTCCCTCCAAACTTTAAATTGGAGATTATTTTAACATGGTTACCGTGCCGCGCAAGACGAATGACCAAATGTCCACGCCCAACCATTCACCACAGAGTTCGACTTCGCTGGACTAGGGAGTACAAAATATTACAGTTCAGACACTGGCGAAATGTTGTGTTTATTGGCGAGAGCCGCTACATCCTTGACCATCAAGATGGAAGACAAAGGGTGAGAACCTCCGGGATGACTGTATTCAGGAATCGACACATGGTGGTGGCGGCGGCTCAGTGATGGTATGGGCCAGTATTCATTATGGAGGAAAAACATCACTGGTGGTGATGGAAGCATGAACGCCGTTGTGTACCTGGACATTCTGGAAAACCACTGTCTGCCACATGCAAGAAGGGTTTATGTAAACAATTTTCGGCTGCAAGACATCAATGTCACGCCGTACAGGGCCGCTGTAGTGAGGCATTTCTTGAGGCAGAGGCGGTGGGGCAGAAACCATGACTTGATTTCTCCCCTGATTTTAACCCTATTGACCATGATGGAATGCTTTAGGCCATCAATTGCAGGGACAATCTTCCTCAAACGCTACAGGAGTTAGCTCAGCCTCTGACCAACGAATGCGACGCTCTGTCCATTGACATCATAAACAACCTTGCGGACAGTATATTGCGACGTCTTGACGCATTGATTCATGCCAGGGATGGCCATACTCGATGTTAGTGACTGATTGGCATTTAAAACAGTACTATTGAACATTTAGATACATGAAATCACCCAAAAATGTTATCTGTAAAAATGACTGATGTGAAAATTAGTAACAAAATCCTTAAATCTACTGTTCAACACCCTTTTCCTTTCAGGCTAAGGACACGGTTCGAAACGTGTTCATGGTGATACATGTACATGTATGTTCAGAAGAGACTGATCATTCAAGTAGTGTGTCGATATACACACTAGATATCACAAATACCTCAGAGTAATTCCATAAAAAAGTGGTAAAATATTTTATTCCAACTTTATGAGCAACAGTGTATTACACTGTGGGCACTATACGATCTCACAAAACCTAAAAGCCCTACTTGTTCCATACCTACAGGAACATAGAATGAATATTTAGGATTAATATATTGTCATAAGAAAGCTGGCAACATTTGGTGAAAAATGATACCAAACACGCCATAAATGTGTACCAAATTCCCAACTCCACACCCCACCCACCCCCATACACCTGACCCCTACATACTTTAGTAAATTAGTAGGCATCATCATACTAACGTTATATTCATAACAAGTTATCATAATTTGTGTATCGTTTGCTGTACATGGAACATTAATTAGTGGAAATAGGATCTGGAGGGGGTAAACTTGACCCCCCCCCCCCGTAACACCCCCGTTTTTTTTTTTTTTTTTTTTGATATTATATTAGTACTGGGCGAGCGATTAACGTTATCTCCGGAAAACGAAGGGGTTCTATGGAGATTTTTGCATCAGATGGTCCGTTACTATGTTTTGTTTTGAATATGTATCATAATTGGGTCCGAACCTATAGAACCTAGCGAGAAAATTGAACGTTTTTGTCGGGTACTTCGGTGCTCGCCGCACGGAAAAGTAAGGCACGCAATCGCTACGGGCCGCATCCCTTGTACTTACCGGACCGCCGTAACAGTTTCCAAAGCCAAGCTAATAGGTGCGCCCGTAGGCGCCCCTAAAAAGTGGTAAAATATTTTATTCCAACTTTATGAGCAACAGTGTATTACACTGTGGGCACTATACGATCTCACAAAACCTAAAAGCCCTACTTGTTCCATACCTACAGGAACATAGAATGAATATTTAGGATTAATATATTGTCATAAGAAAGCTGGCAACATTTGGTGAAAAATGATACCAAACACGCCATAAATGTGTACCAAATTCCCAACTCCACACCCCACCCACCCCCACACACCTGACCCCTACATACTTTAGTAAATTAGTAGGCATCATCATACTAACGTTATTATTCATAACAAGTTATCATAATTTGTGTATCGTTTGCTGTACATGGAACATTAATTAGTGGAAATAGGATCTGGAGGGGGTAAACTTGACCCCCCCGTAACACCCCCGTGCAGCCGATTGAAAAACGTGTCCACCCTAGGAATGTTGCCTATGGCCCATAGAAGCTACCCAGATAGGACACGTTTTTATAGCATGAGATGTCAGTTTGCAATAAAATACTAGGGTTTGCCCCCTGGGTAAAAGCTGAAATTTCAGGACAACAATGAGAAAAATACGGTCTTTCACCTGATATCAAAATTGATACTACTTCCAGTTAAATCAGGGGTCCCAAAAACGATCGGAACAAGCACCTTTAATGAATACGTCTACGATTATAGTATTTGTGTCCGTTCGGACAGTAATGGCCAAAATATCGGATTTTGTGCTTATAGTTGCTTCTGGTCTTATCATTTGCAAAGAATGTTAGGGTACCCGTACTTGTTACAGAAATGCAAAAATCTGATTTTTGATGATTTTTTTCGATTTTATCAGCAATCACTGATAGTGCCTTTAAAGGGACAACCTAGGGGCATTCAGATTCGGTAAACGGCATGTTTTGGCATAGAATACGCACACGCAAGACTGCGCATTGCAAGCCTCACCGGGAGTGAAATCGGCTTATCGGTAGCCCGAAATACAGCCTCTTGAATATAAAATTTTAATTTAACGTTACGGACGTTACACATCATTGGTATATTTGTTACAATTTTCCCCAAAATTAACCACTTTGTGTAAATTTGAAGGCAAAAAAGAAGAAGTGCAATTGATCACTGGCAGATTCTGTGAATTGATTAAAGCTGTTTATAAAATAATGCAAGGAAATTGTTTCAACATTGATAAATTATCAAATTTCTTTAGTTGTTCTACAGTTCTATGTCCGTAACATTCTAAACATTACAGATGTTAAACACTTTCAGATGCTCGTTAGCGCTATTTGAATGATTGAAACTCTATGTACTAACAGAGGAAATGAAATGATTTCAAAATCCTCCTTGTAGTGTTCATTCTGCATTGAAAAATTGTTAAAAATGTTACGGACGTTACAAGATTGCATGGAGAATAAAAGCGGGAATTGAATTGATGATAAGAACCCTACAAAGGCAAAGTCAAAGTGATATTGATTTTCAAGTAATTAAAACTATTAAGCCTAATCGGCATTATGACTTCCGGTTGACTGCGCATGTGCAGGTCAGATTCGAGGGTGAGGTCAGTAGTCCTCGACACAATGAGGTTGCTGTACTTCTCCAATGCGGTGAACTTAGTAGCTACATGAATTCATTCGATTTTTCCCGTCTTTTACCACATTAATCATTCCAATTGAAGCAAAATATTTTTTGTCGGTACAAATGTGACAAAGGTATGAAACCAAACAGCACAGGCAGTGGCGTAACCAGACCTTTGCAAATGGGGGGGCAGAAGGGGTGCCAAGGCATTTTTTGAGGGGGCTAATTTGGGTCCTTCTCCATAGACACTGTTTTTTTTTTTTTTTTTTTTTTTTTTTTTTTTTTTTTTTTTTTTTTTTTTTTTTTTTTTTTTTTTTTTTTTTTTTTTTTTTTTTTTTTTTTTTTTTTTTTTTTTTTTTTTTTTTTTTTCCCCGCTGGTTACGCCACTGAGCACAGGAAACTCAAGCAAGGCAATTTTGTGGTAATGGCAGAGTTCATCGCATTGGAAAACTACAGCAACCTCATCGTGTTTTTAAGATTTTAGGACACCCAACATCGGCGTGATATTATCCACATTAATGCATCATGAATCAGTAATGCCAATTTCGCTTATTAATAATGAACAAAATTGTGTGATTTTGTTATAGTTTCAAGTGATATAGACATCACTCTAAACTATTAAAGGGGCTTGTTCCGATTTTTGTCTATCGTGTTATCTGCTTGATATGAGAGCCCGGCACTTGTATGGCCGGGAGCAACCTGACGTCACACCGCTTCACCGCGGTGAAAACAAACCAGGGAAAGCCCAGGGAATCCCTGTATCGCGGTGAAAACAGAGTGCGCAAAATCAAAAAGTACGATCACTGCACATCGCGAGACACTACGCTCTCAGCGTGTATCGAATGATAAAACCGGGGAGGTCCCAAAATCGATCGGAACAAGCACCTTTAAAGAGACATGAGATTTCCAGAAAGAAGCGCCCCCAATTTTTCTCGAACCCCAGTTTTTTACATATTTGGAATGCTTACAAATGTATTAGATCACACCTGAAGTGAATAAGCCGAAAACGCCGTCTTTATGTAATAAGATGATGATTTAGTAGTTTCTGTCCTGCACGACAGAAAGTCAAAGCATGGTTTCCTATGGTGGGCGATCCCTTTAGTTTGGGGTCCACGATCATATATAGGGTTTTATACTATTTTTAAGTTATGTTTAGCATCAAGTTTAATTTTTAGGCATCAGGTTACTGCTTCCCTATGTATGTTTTGAAAATGCATCTATTTCTGAAACTTATTTGGGCAAAAAAGAAATTTTAAAAATACCGCTTTTTGTGGTGCACTTTCAACGACATCGGATTGGAGCTAGACGTCCGCTGTCGGAGTGGCTGTTTAAGCCGGAGCTCGACTCTCCCTCCCTTTTATGCATTCTGGGGCTCCGGATGTTAAAATGTGGGAGGCATCCAAATCCAACATGCGTATGCAGTGCGTATCCCGTTATTGTACTGCGATCCTCGATACGTTAGTCCATGCCAAATTTACGCGGTTCCATTTACACTCAACCAAAACAAATTTAGTTCCCCGTAATCGCCCCTACTACTACTCTATTCCCTCGTAAAGATTTTCGGACTTTTGACCACTCAGAATAGCCCGTTTGCATCATGTGATCGAATGTTTTCATTCAACACCGATAGAAATGGCGGATTGCTCTGAAACCCTTGTTTTTTTTACCCCTAATTTCCCTCATAATCGAAGCCCCTGCCCTCCTTTCCACCAATAACCTCGTTTCCATGTAACGGATCTATAGCTAACCGTCGATAACTGTTAGTACGATAAAAATGGACTTTATTTTTAGTGGTTTTTCCAACAAAACCTTGCCGAAAATCGATGTTTTTAGCACTTTTTCCAAAAAAATTTTCACCTGGTTATTTACCCCCGTAATTCCCTCCCTCATAAATCGAAGCCCTGCCCTCCTTCCAGCGATTTTAACTTGTTGAAAAGCTAGATGGGAGCTATTTAACCTTGTGAGCTAGCTTAAACCTGATGGGAAAAGTAATTTTTCTCTTCCTATATAGAACGTAGACCCCCATCTCCAAGGATCGCCCTATGGGGGAACGATTACGATGCAGCAGTTTAAAAAACAAGTTTGCGTTTTCTTTTGCACCGTTTTTGTCCAATAAACATTCAAAAACTTTCGGTAGGTGGTCTACAACCGATCCAGTAAAATTTGAGAACATTTGTATCCTCAAGACCTAAAACTCTCCTCCTGTCACTTTAAACTAAAATTATTTTATCAACTGGATTTTGACATTTTGTTGGTCATGGTCCTCTTTGGCATGGAATTGCCCCTTTTCTTTTCTTCAGCCTTTTGGCCCTGGCTAGAGCAGTTCGGGAAACTTGGCCGGGTTTGACATAAAATTAAAATGTTGCCCCTCAGGGCCGGGACTCAGACACGCCGGGGAGTTTAACATATCAAAAACACACCTCGTATGCCATCCCCGGGTACCCAGGGCCGGGGCATTTTATCTCCGGCAAACAAGTTGCAATCAATGCAACAGCTCCACTATGTGGGGATGTCGCTCCCGGCTATGTAAAATACACATTTTTTCTGTATATTTGATATGCGCTGTGCGTAGCTTGACAATCATGCAATCCATGGCAATGGCATGCTCAGCCATGCTCAGCTGGCGCAGACTACGAGTAAATCTCACGGTTTAACTTTAACATTGTTTAATGCTTCTCCAGACTTTTTCTGTAAATGCTATGAACTATGACCTACACATACATATACTCACCCTTGAAGATTTCAATTATTTCGTCACTAATTTCGGCTTCTTCTTCTGCTTCTTTCAGCCCTTTCGCTGAATGTCTGCCCTTGACTCGTCTCCCATCATGGAGAAGTTGCTCGAAAATAATCATGCGATTTTCGCTTCCTGATTGGTTCATTAGTTCACTCTAAATAAGAGTGGCGTTTTCAAAACCGCGGCGAGAGGAGTTTTCTCGCTCTTTTAGAGCTAAAAGTAACTCGATTAGATTAACTTAGAATCACTCTGAATCGAGTGGTTTCATTCTGAAGAAGAGTGGCATTTTTGAGCCACTCGGTAAGAGGGTGACGGGTCGCCTTTGAATCGCCTGGTTGAAATGTCAATACTGTTTTCTCGCTCTTTTAGAGCTTAAAAACAACTCGATTAGAGTTAACTTAAAATCACTCCGAAAGTCAGAGTGGTTTTTCACTCTTTCGTTTTAAGAGGAGTTGGGTTGAGACCCAATGGAAGCGGGTGATTTCTGACGTGGATTTTGAGTGAAAGTATTGTTGGACCTTCCCAATGGCTTATAGCAAATGGCATGGACGTCATCATGGTCACTGGTAAACATGGAAGAGCAACAGGAAAATGAAAAATGGGCCACAAAAAAAAAAAAAAAAACACACTGAAATTAACATGTGCAAGTTCAAATGTCAACATTTTAATCATTATTTCGTAACTTTCAGAAATGATAACTTGGTCTCTCTTAGTACCATGCCCTAGATGGACATTGGTTGTCATGGCTTTCTACAAAGTTTCTGGCTCACTTGTCTGGAGTTCTTCTGTTATACTGCCCGATAACATATGTCTTTGTTGTCCCTTTCTCTTTGTATCATCAAATTTTCCTGTCATTATGAGTTTGTCACTGTTATGACGTCTCGTAGGCGTCAAAGGTCAGAAATACCTTTCAAACACAAATAAATGAGCCTTGTGCACAAGTGATCTAAATTTTATAGAATATAACAGATTTTAATGATTTGTAATTGGTTCAAGAATTTGGTATGTCCAAAACAACATTACATAAAATTACACACAATATTTAAGATTATACTTAATTGTAAACAAGAATGTCCACTAATCTCCACAAGAAGCATTGCAGTTCAACGATGATATGTCCTCACAGCGAAGACTTCAAAATGACAGCATGCAAAGTCACGCTTATTAATCCTCAGGTAATATTCCATTGGAATCTTCTCACTCCTGAAGATAACTTTTGTCCAGCAGTTCAAGACGACAAGGTTACATATTAAGTCCCTCGACGACACTAATATTCCACAGTATATCAGTCCAAGATAATCACCACGATTTCTATCTGTCCACAATTTGGAATCCTATTTTGATTCCCAGCACTTTCGGCTTCAAAGACGACAGTAGAATAATTACAGCACTCTGCTCACATGGAATTGAAAATATAATAAATCCTGGCCCTGTGTGGAGCATAAATCTACCATTATTGTAGATAAAACTAGCTATAACCATACTGTATAGCTGATTACAACTGCTGACAAATCTTCGGGCCAAGTTTTCCTTCATATATACACAATATTTCAGAAAGTTCCCTAGTCTTAAAATAGATATTACCTACAGAATCATACATAAACATAACCTTGCACTAGCTGACCAATTGAAATCCACATAAATTACTTCATCTGAATCACATCACTTTCCATATATAACTTTGTGGGGAAATTCCCTGATCTTACAATGTTTTGATCTCAAAGCATAAACAAGTTGACTCAGTTTCTAAGTTTAGCATTCTTGGGGAATTCCCCTTTCTCCCCTTGTGCAATCTTAACAGGTGCATTTTGCAAAACAACTCTAGTGGTATTCCCCTTTCTCTCTTTTATAGTAAACAAAGTACTTTTCCCCGTGAGAAATCTTTTCTCAAATAAAATTGAGAAATTAATAATATTTTTAAAAGTTTAATCAGAAAAATGGAGGCTATATATAACAGTCACAGAAAGTTATTGAGTCATTCTCTAGTGCACCAGTTTTGGGAAATTATACCTCATTAAGCTTATGTGATCCCACAAACTCCTATTCCTTACATATAAAACCCAACTTTTACACTCATTTTAGTCCACAAAGCTCTAGTACTTATGGAATTTTAGCATGATCAGGTGGTTCTTAAACATTTTAGGGCACTTTGTATCCCCAAGTATTGACTTGTGTTTAGTACAGTACAGGCTATGCACATTGCAATGCATTATTGGTTCAAAACACCCAAGTTTTTCCAGAGCTATCCTTTCTAAAAATATTTGCAATGAATTTCGGTTGCCTGATTTGTAACTGTGTCCAGGTGTCTTTTTTTTTTTTGGGGGGGGGGGGGGGTTGGTTGGAGGCTAGAGTTCCTCCATCATTGGAAAATATGACAAGTCCATGATATTTTCAGGGCCCCTGCGTGGGGGGTGGGGAGGTTAGATTTACAATTGGCAGTCCACTTATGACAATTTCGGAAAATTAGAATTCTATATAAATACTCAGTAAACAAGTATATATATCTATGGGGTTAAAGGCTCATGATACGGTCCCCTGTTTCTGTCATAACTGTGTGCGAAAACGGTTTGCTGCAAAAAGTCACACCCATAAACGAATCCTATATGTTATCTTCACGGAAAAATGCTATCAACTATAACAAATCAGGTCTTGGAAATGAAATTTGAGCAAAATGTGGTGCGATATGAGCCATATCCTGTCAATACGTTGGGTATACATTGTGTTGCATGAGCTTGGTAATTGCGTGTACATTTTTATACGTTCGTGCTCGGACCTCGTGGAGTCGATAGACGTGGTAGGACCCCAAATACATGGGAATGAGACTATATTTGAATAAATAACGTTCTTGCAGTCTAGGGATTTTTGAAATGGTGTGGAAACTGAATTTTCAAATGCATTTTTCTCCAAATTTCTACGAACTGAAAGTTCGCCTAACATAATTGCTTTAAATGATGTCTTCTTGCCGTATGGTAAAAATTGAAGGAATTCATCAAGCGGTTTTAGAGGAATCAATCGGGCATATTAACCCCGATTTAGGGATTTTTTCCATAGAGCTCCACAGGAGCTCGGCAACCTCCAAAATCCCAATTCTAGTATCGAACATCGGGCGTCCTTTCCCCTGGACCCTGCATAGAAACCACGTTCTTCCAGTCTTGTCTTTCATATTGTGTATGAAACTGCAGCCTTCTGATCCATCGTCTTTTGAAATGAGCAGGCGAGCGATAAAAAGCTCCGCTGGCGCTTCTAAGGAGAGCGGTAAAGGAGGGGTTGAAAAAATCCTCCAGCACAAGTAAGAGGAGTATATATATTTAAAGTATACTCGGTTATAAAATAAAAGTATGGTACAAGTATCTCTCGGCCTCTGGGCCTGGAATTTGTGACAGTGAATATCAAGACTGCAGCTAAACCCATAAAACAGTAGTATGAGTAGAAATATCATTTATCACAAGTGTTGAATTTGTATAAAATTTACCAGCACAAGGCCACAGGAAAATACGTCTTAACTCAAGGTTAATATTTCGTTAGAGACAAAGATCAGCGCACCGATCACTCCATTCCATGTTGTGTTTTGTAACAGTTAACTATAGGTTTGTAATCAGTAGGCCTAATGATGTTTTTGCTGCACCTCACACGCGTGAAACTGTGAAGATGTTTTTAGCCTGTCTTCTGCATAGATCGCACCAAACTTCTGTGACAAGCACGCTGCCCTCAATAACTTCCTTCTTACAACCAATCTCTCTATAGCGTAAACTTATAGCTTAAAGGCCATGGAACATGCTTTAAACATACTTATAATACCACAAAAATGGTTCATTCATGTCTGTATTGGTATCAATGTAAAATCTGCATGAAGCAGAATTGAGTAACCGTATATTTGATACAATTTGTGCATAATATCATGTTTTGTTTTGGAAAGGCTTAAAAGGAAATTGCCAAGAGAATCGTGATTGTCGTGCTGGCAGCGATGATCCGCGTGTGACGTCCGAGTCAGTAACAAATACGCGCTACGCGTCCAGGATACGTCATCGTGAACGGACGTGCGCGTGGTGGCCCAGTTTTCTGGCTACGTACACAGTTGACTTATGCGCTCGTACGTGTGTATCAATGGAATAATTTTTCTTGATATGGGTGACCTTTAAAATTACGATAATAATGCGCTGTATGTAGCCGGCCGCACCGGGCCGGACCGTACCGAATAGGGAGGAGATCAGGGGAACAGAATAGCTTTATTCAAGGTACCAGACAAAGAAACCGACAAGGAGAGATACCTGGACTGTGCGGTGCGGTTAGCTCACGTGTGAGATTGTTTACAACTTGTTACTCTGAAGTAATTAACGGTGAGTCAAATCCAACTGCCAGGCATCTTGATATGCAGTTCGCGAAAAAAACAGGAGAAGGCCTTGTCAGTGGGTATATTTATCCTGAAATTTAACACTTCCCGATGTCACTTTTAAAAATCGTGTCCTTGCGAATGATCAGGATATTTGAGGTACGAAAATGTAGAAATTAAGAAATGTCTACTCAGCCATGTCCATGGACCTTTAAACTTTTTAAGCACTTGTACCGAAGACGGAAGAGGTCAGTTTTTGTGTCGCCTGAAACGAATGGTCATGGAGGCACATAGTAATCCAAATTCTGTGTGTCCCGTGTGTATGTCCGTGTTATGACTCGGTTAACCTTTTTAAAAATGCTCTGCCAGGCTAAACGCTATCCCCGATTTACTTCTAACTTGATAGGATGATAGTGTGATGTGCCGCAATATTAGGATGTGAACTTTTTGCTGCATTATTTGCATATTCATGAATTTTAATTAGCTGATTTGCATATTTTTCAGACATTTCGGTATCTTTTTAAATGCTCTGCTGGCTAAATGCTAAGCCCGATTTATTAAGACTGGTAGGTGATTAGAGTGAGGTGCCAAATATTATGTGTAAGCTTTTGGCTGCATTAGTGATTATCATGAATATAATTAGCTTATTTTGGCTGTTCAAAATTATAACGCTTTCACCGCAAGGCTTGTGGGCAAGTTATATGGAGTTCCGTAGGTGTATAATGATGTAACGGGTGGGAAGGAAAGAGGGTGTGAAAGAGTTCTCACCTGAGTAGATGTTGGCATATTTTCGGGCAAATTACATATGCAAATGAGCAATTAATATGCAAAAATTAGCGTAATCGGCTATATTTTTTGAAATGGTCCATTGAATGCAAATTCCTTTCACTGCACGAAAACCCATAATGGTGCGCAACTTTGCCATTTGAAAGTTCCTGATACATGCGTCTTAAGTATGCAAATGAGCTAATTAATTTGCATAATTGCTGGATCACTAAAAATGGGTACATCGGATACCAAATTCCCTTTGCTACATGAAAAACTACTATACCAGACATTCTTGTGTGCATCATGGAGTGGGAAGGGGGGTTTGGGGAGGGGGCAGTGTGGGATGTTGGGGAGGGGTGGGGTGTTGGGGAAGGGTGGGGTGTTGGGGAGGGGGAGGGTTGTTTGGGTATTTGGCAGGGTGTTGGTGCGGGTGCAGGTGTTGGGAGGGGCAGTGTGTTGGGGAGTGTGCAGGTTTTTGGGGAGGTTGCATGGTGTTGGGGAGGGGGCAGGGTGTTGGGGAGGGGGCAAGGGTTGGGGAGGGGGCAAGGGTGTTGTGAGGGGGCATGGTGGGGGATTGGGAGGGGTGGTGGGGAGAGGGCAGGGGTGTCAGTGGCAAGTTGGGGTGCCTCGGGAGGGGGTCCGGGTGTGCAATCGGGCCTAGGGTGCGTCGGGGAAAGGTGTTGTGTGTCGGCGAGGGGCGGGTGACCTCATGTGACCGGTTGGTGACTGTGTCACCTTGATGACTTCTTGACCTGGTGACTTTGTGTGATCTTTGTGAACCCCATGCAACCTTGTTGACCTCATTTGACTTGGTGACCCATGTAACCTTGGTGACCTCATGTACCCATGGTGCCCTCATATCCCCTTTGGCCCATTCACAAATCTGTGTGCCAGGAGTGTTCGGGGTGGATGTTACGGGGAGGGGGTGGGTTGCCCAGAGAGGGGGAAGGTGTGGCTAGGGAGGGGGGAAAGGTGGGGTGCATTGGGTGGTCGGGGAGTCGGTAAGGGTGCGCAGGGGTGGGGTGACCCCGGTGACCGGTTGGTGACCTCATGTGACCTTGTTGACTCCATGGACCTTGTTGACCCCAACGTTACCTTTGTGACCCACGTGACTTTGGTGGCCCCATGGTGACCTTGGTGACCATCAGTGACTTGTGACCTGACCCATGCAAAACCCTGTTGACCTTTGTGACCCATATGACCTTGTTGACCTCATGTGAACTGGTGACCTCATGTCACCTTTGAACCGCCATTCACAAACCGGAACGGCAGACGACACTAGCACTCCCAATTACCCACCGCGATGTATTTTTCATACAAATTCGGTTACACTTTTTTTTTCAAATGCTCTGCTGGCTAACACTATGCCGATTTACTTCAAATTTTGTCATTTTGTTACACTTGTACATTTGTTTCTCTTCCGATCTCATTTGCCAAACTTCATAAAGCAAAAGTTATCGCGCAACCAGGCGACACTTGCGGTTCGAGAGCCGCCTGGGGTCTGATTATTCACGTAAACAAACTGCAGAAGCATGAAGTGTCGAAACAAATCCTAATAGTCTGCTAAAAATCGTTTAAATCGTGGCTTTTGTCATGTCACTACTTCTTACAATTGCCTTAAATATGGACTGCAGTAAAGGTCACGCATGAACCGCACTGTGGTTTGCACGTGCTTTCATCACACGCCGTCAGAATTGCTTATTCAGAAATTATCTAGGTTTTGTGGTCACGGATCCCGTGTTTTTGTTGAACAAATGCAGCACGGACGATCATTATAGTCAGGACTGGTAAGGCGTGTTATAAATTCGCATCACAGACAAGCACTTAGGTCACGCTGAGCGCTCGATCGGCATCGCGCGCCTTAAAAGACAAGTCTTATGGGTGTAGTACTTTTAACCTTGTTTAGAGACAAATTTCTAACTGGGCTAGGAGATAAAATTCTCCTGGAATTTGACCTAAAAATAAAACAACAAAGAACTTAACCCTGGAACAAAGCTTAAATATATAAACTAACACAGAAATAGATATAGGTGATTATGCTTGAGTTGCATTCAGACTGCGATTGTGGAGAGTCGCAGGCAGTGCGGGCCACATCGTGGATTGGATTGGATGGCTGTGGTGTATACGGGCAGGTCCCCAAGAAGGAATTCCAGCCGGATCAACCTGGATGATGACGCTATCGGCTGGTTGGAGACGGATCTTCCACTTTGATTTTGGCCTTGCACGCACGAACGATTCAAATAAGTTGCTCTTCACAGTATTCACAGATCTGTAGCATGATGAATCCCTTGCCTAATTAAAAGCCTTCTCCCCAGGACTTTGGATTTGACCAAAGTGACCATATTGGTATTAGAGGAAAGCTTATTGTACACAAACAACATTTACCATGTGAATTCTTAGAACTTAAGATTGTTGGTTTGATGTTATGAGCAAAACAACTCCAAATTTGCAATTTTTAATTTTAAACAGTATTCTTTGGGCTTACAAAATCACATTAATAATAACAGATTGAAAATGGATTGAACTAATTGAATGAATTTAATGTTCAGATTTGTTCAAATTCATTCAATCAAGATGAAACTTTATATTTCAATCGGGCCATCGTCCTTTAAAGTTAAAGGGGGTGACCGGATTTTAAGGTCCATAATTTTTCATCTTGATAGAATGACCTTCACCTCAAACCCCATCTATGTTTTTCGGCTGATATTTCAAACACAACGCCGTTTTGATGTGAGAGCTAAATACATGATGTTGTAATCCCATAGAGTACTGTGAAAATTAAAGTCTGACTCAAGCTATTCGAAACATTTTGTGTAAATAATGAAAAATAGTCAACTAGAACTAAAGATAGTAACCTAAAAATGCACAATCCGAAATTTGAGATGAATCAGATTTTTCGTTTTGATGCAGTAAACATTGATGTGTGATTTACGTCCCATATGATTCTGTGTATAACTAAAATTCAGGATCAAAGTTATGATTTTCTATATAGGAATGCGATGCACTTTAAGCTTAGCAATATTTCACACATTGATAGATATGGACAACGCATTAGTCACTGCAAAAACTGATTTTTTTGGAAATTGAGGGCGCGCCTCCCTCGGAAATCTCTGAGTCGGCCTTTAATATTGGTTGACCAAAATGGAGCACTTTGGCTCATAACATCCAAAGCACTCCTCTTACTCTAGCCCTAAGATTTCACAGGGTATATGAGAAAAATAGTAGCTTTCTTCCATTACCAAAATTTTGACACTTTGGTAAAATCTGGAGTCCCGGGGGACGAGGCCTGTTAGCGATCGGACCATGGCCCTTTAAATATACGACGCTTTATTTGGGGATCTTAGTTTGTTTGAGAAATGCATTGCCTGTTGTGTCAAATACGGTCTCCAGGTAAATGCTAGGAGAACTGTTTCCCATATTGCTCAAGGGTACAATAATTGGCACGATCACACTTTAGTGATGTTGGTATTGATGGTGTCCAGTGATAGGATAGAAGGTAGCACCGCCGAGCAGTAGATTGTTGATAACCCAAAGAAGGGGAAATTAAAAGTCTGGCCTTGTGACTGCTCTTTAAGCTGAGAAATTACAAAATGTTGTACACGTAGGTCATAAGTCAAGCTGTCCTCTCTTGATAAAAAAAATTGTCATTGCCCTGAAAGCAAACTCTGTTTTTGTAGAAAGGCAGAACAGGTTTCTGCCATGTGTCTTTTCATTAAAATATCAACATTTTTCCTCTGAATTCCAAGATTTCCCCCTAAATACCAGATTTCCCATTTTTTTAGTATGCTGAAAACCCTAATACACCAATTTCAGAAATCACAAAATCCCACTGAGTGAGAAAATGCACTAAGTCCAGGTGTAGTGAATGATGCAATCCTCAATCCAAGACACATATGGTACAAATCACTGGCTGGGCCAGCGACACCGTTTGTAGCGTGGTATCACGGGGCATGAGACGGGGCCCTGTGTTGGCGTCCCACCCCGAATTTGCGACTTTTATTCTTCCCATCTTCCCTCATTCCTCGCACCTCCGAGAGATTTCATGTAGGGTTAAATGAATGCAAGGTTGAATTTCCAAAAACTTGGGTTCACGTAAGGCCAAAGGCCAGCTTGTCAATACATTATTGTGTGTTGAAGCAAAAGCTGTTAAATAAATTAAAAAGTTTGTCAAGAAAGATGTTTTTTTCCGTATTTCACAGTCAAAATAATATGACCAATAACCTGCTCGTGTTATCTGTAAACGGTGGGATAAGATCGCTGTTGTGTTGGAGCAAAAGCGCTTTAAAACTCTATCAAGACAGGTTTCATGTACATCCTGTATTCACAGTCAAAATTAGATGACCAAAACCTGCCTTGTTTTCTGTCAACCCGAGGAAAGTCACCATCTCTCCTTCTCATACGGAGTGAGCCTGGAGTACCGTTAATTTCTTTTCAGTTCCACGGTCTTGTATTTTCGTTGTTTTAACAGATTAAACAGTCATAACACGTTAACGACTGCCAAATTGGCGCTTCCACGCAAATGCAATTCTTGCACCATAACCATTTCGTCATCGGGTTACCCGGCTTTGTATTCGATCATAAATATCATCTTGAACCATATAAAATGTTGTTTGTACTTACCTATGTATGTTTAATCCAAAAAAAGCATTTGAATATCCCTAAGATCCCAATGATGAACACTGTGGAGCGCCATTTACCTTTTTTGTAGATCCCTCTTGTAATTAAGCACCGCGTAATTGGGGCTGTGTTAATAATGCCGAAGTCGCTCCACTCTCGTACAAGAACTTGGTAACGGGATGTCCCTGTTTCCGTAAAAGTCGAAACCATTTCTAGAAGAAGCAGGTTTGGAACTGTAATTTTATTTTCAAATGACGGCGGGTAGGTAATTTTGGTGTGATTTGATTGAAAATTTGACTTCAGCAATTAAAATAATACTGAAAAAAAGGTAGTAAGGGTTTGCTGACGTGTAAACGTGTAGTGGAGTGACCTTCCGTTGTGTACCCGTTTTTAAACGTTTACACGTCCCAGCACTAATTACTGAGCATTTGTAGAAACTTGGATAAGAATTATGGGTGTGGCATCGTTGTTGACAATATCATTTGTATTAGTGATCTGAGCCAAAATTTGAAACAATGTTGTTTGAAATCTGAACCATTTATGGACATCATCATGGAATACATGTATTGAATCAGTGATGTAATTTAGTAAATTTTTCCCTTAAATGTTTCCATATGTGCTTTCTGAAAAACGAACTAATTGGAAGGTACATGTACAAAGTTAGTATCCCTAAAGTACGTTTCGTCTGTGACAAAAATTTAAATAAGCTGATTTCAACTGTTTTGGTAGGTAAAGGTTTTGTCAACATTACCAAACAAAAGTGAGTTATCGTAGGGTGGGGAAATTGGGTTTTCGGGAGGGGAGTAACGGTCAATAACAGGGTCAAATTTTGAAATGATGTCCATCCTGTTAAAAAAGATACCAAGTTAATAGTTTAATCATAAGATTCAAAAAGGTATAGTTGTACTATCTGCAGCTGAAAGTTTTGGAAGATTAGTATAGGCTTTATAAAAACAGCAAAAATCAATAAAAAAGAATCATTTTCAGTTGTTACAGGGGTCAAAATTTAAAAGTTACTATGATTGGACAAAAAAAATGGTGCAAATTATAGATGGAGCTCATAGGATAAATAAGGAATAGTTTGAGTGGCTAAATGCTTACTTACCGAATTAGGGGGGAAAACAAGTCAAGCCCCATTGAATGCAATGGATGTTGACCTTGGTGCCCCCTACATTGGGAACTAAGCATTTTAAGGTAGTCAAAACTATTCCTATTTTAATCTATTGAGCTCCATCAATAATTAGCACCTAAGGCAGGAAGACACTAGGGATCACTTTTGTCCACGTAGTTGTATGTTGTTGATGATGTCTGTTGATGTCTAGTGTGAAAAAGGGGTTAAACTTTGCAGAATATCACCATACTTTGAGGATTTAAACCAAAAACTGGGTCATAGGGGCAACATGGAATCACCCAACATTACTTGATGAGGTCAAAGGTCCATGCCAAGGTCAAAGGTCATGTGAGGTCAAGTTGTAAATAGGATGAAAAAGGTGAAATTGAAACCATCATTTGAAAAGTTGAAGTTCAATTGGAACCAAACTTGAATCATAGGCCACATGTGAGATCCCTCATTGTTGATGGGGTCAAAGGTCAACACCAAGGTCAAAGGTCATTGTTGAGGTGTAAAGTTGTATAAAATAGGCTGAACGAAAATGTTGTAAAAGTGACCTCATTTGAAAAGTGAAGTGTCAATTGGAACCAAATTGAATTCATAGATGCCGACATGGGATCCCTAATTTTGTTGATGAGGCAAAGGTAGTGAGGTCAAGTTGGAAAATGGGCTGAAAAAGTAAAATTGACCTCATTTGAAATTTGAAGTTCAATTGGAACCAAACTTGAATCATAGGTGCAACATGGGATCCTTAATTTGTTGCGGGTTCAAAGGTCAACATACCAAGGTCAAAGGTCATGTGAGGTCAAGTTGTTGTGAAAAGGGCTGAAAAAGTAAAATTGACCTCATTTGAAAATTTGAGTTCAATTGGAACCAAACTTGAATCATGGGTTGTGCAAACATGAAGTCCCTCATTTGTTGATGAGGTCAAAGGTCAACATATCAAGGTCAAAATGTCACATATTCAGGTCAAAGGTCAATATCAAGGTCAAAGGTCAGTATGTAGGCCTAGCATTCCTAACAGCGACGGCAGGCGACACAAGCGGTCCGAGAGGACGATGTATTTTTATCCAAATCGGAAGTAGTAAGGAATTTAAAATTGGACCCTATGTGCAAATTGAAAATGACCGTTTTATTGAATTTTTGCTGTTTTTAGCCTATAATCCTTAAACTTTCTCCGCCGCAGATAAGCACAAACATACCTTTGGAATCCCTTTGATAAACTATTAACTTGTTTACTTTTCAAACATGATTGGGTCAATTTCAAAATTTGACCCCTGTTAATGACTTTTGACTCCCGAAAAACAATTTCCCCACCCCTACGAAACTCATTTTTTTGGGTTAAATGTTGGACCACCTTACCTACCAAAACAGTTGAAAATCGCTTCTTTAAAAAATTTTTTCAACAGATTGCGTGAGAAGTATGTTTACTTGGGGTTATAAAGTAAAGTCTTTAGCTTTTCAGCTTTGTTACAATACATGGTGTCACATTAAAAACCGAATAATTTGTGGGTATTCTAAAAAACATACCGTTTAAACTAAGTTGAAAGGAAGCTCTGCAGGTGTTGAAATCAACAATTAGAATTATGAGTTAAATTTATGTTATTTGCTGCAGAATACTCTTAAGGTTGCTTTGTGGGAAAATATTTCTTGCTAGATTTTGGCATGATTAAACACATCACTGGTCATGTAAAAAGTATTTTTTAAAACGTATTAAATTGCCTCTCTTTAATTGTATTTCAGATCATCGCACCATGGAAGATGCCAGCATTTTTTTTCTTTTACAGGTTTCGAGGTCGCCAAGCTCTATGCGAGTACCGCCAAATCCAAGAACTTACCCTACCAACGGCCCGACAGAACCCCTACAGCATTGACGCCAATCTCATGCATGTGAGCTACGAGTCTGGCATATGGAGGATACTAGTGTAAGTATCAAAAAAGACTAATACCCATGTGAGATTCCCCATTGCTTTTTGTGAACCCCTGCAGTAGCTGACCAATGTGAAGCTAATGTTGTGTGATTATGGTACACACGCTGAATCTGCTGCATAGATATTGCCAACATTACCAAAGTCATGTGGCTTAGAGTGTCCTCTCAAGGGACATTTTTACTATGTGTGAACTTTGAAGGTCCTCTCTGTGTACCTAGTAGTTCCTCTTAGGTGAAAAGAAGTCAGCCACTGTGGTTCTATGTAAGTGCTCTTTTGTGTGTACTCAATTCATTTGCTTCATATGAATACATCTTTGTTTAGGTGCCAGTTTTTTTATATACCTTTATATGCTATTAAAGCGATTTATTGGGAATAAATATATCTATCGGCACATATATAATGAAATATCCCTAAATAAACGTACCAATGGTTTTCATGGACATTGGAGTACTCCTTGCGAAAATCATTATTTATTCAGGAAAATACATTCAATACAACGATCATGGAAAGCTTACCATGTTTATTCCCTGTGGTATATTTACAACGCGGCATGCAATACCGAAACAGAAGCCAGCGAAGATATTCCCATACGCGCTTATATCAGTGCAAGTTTGCCACAAGCCTTCATCCTTTGAACTGTTGAGTCACAAGCCAAAGGATAGGAGCGAAGTCGTTTAGAATTTTTATGACAAAAAACTACAGTTTTTAAAACCTCAGTGGATATGAGGAAAAATGTTAAGAGGGTGTTTTAAATAAATCACTTTGTGATTAACAAAGGTTGTAGTTGGCCTAAACACTAACAATCCTGAAACGGGGACATTTGAAAAGGGGTCGCGTGAATTTAGTTTTATCGCAAGTCGCAGTGTAACACTATTCTCTATACAATGGATTGGTACACAACAGTTAATATTAGATGAATGGAGCAACGGGCGGGCCTCTTGGTCATACGAACCAACAATACCATTCCAGAGACACCTGTTTCACAGAAGTTGTATCCCGGGTGCACGTTTTAGAGACATTCCATCCCATACGGGCAAATACAATGAGCTCACTGAAGTTGCTTGATTCTTGTAGTCTGTTACATGTCGCTTATCCACATTCAATGGTACAATTTGTATAAATGACAGGCTCTTAACAAAACCTGCTTGGGCTCTTTGTGGATGACCATATGGCCATCAGGGCTTCAATTACGAAGCCAGGTTTCCAATCAATAGTATAGAGATCGTGTTCGAAACCCACTAATGCCGAGGTTGGTTGGTTTCAGCAATCTACGTACTGTCAATTTTGTACCGAGTAGCGATTCTTTATGATGTAGAGTTTCCTAATTTTATTTTAAAAACTATATTCCAAGAATCCCAGGCTCATTTTTATAAAAATTAGGCACAAATTTATGCCATTTTGATAAATTATATATTTTAAAGGAAAATGTTAAATTAATGCTGTGTTTTTAATTCCAAGGTAAAAGTAAACGCGATATAGTCTTTCATATAGGCCAGAACTTGACTAAACCACCGATCATCTTTCAATTGGGGTGAAACGGACTAAAAGGTTTGTGGCAAAACCGCCCCCGCGATAGAGTAAATAACAACGTGGCGGGCCTTCATTAAATGTTATTACTGCTTCGAAAGTTAAGCATGAAAATGTGTTTCTTCGCAAGGAATACTCCAATGACCATGCAAACAATCTGGTACGTCATATTTCGGGATATTTCATTATAATATGTGGCCGATAGATTTATACCAATAAATAATTGAAGTTCCAGAAGAATAGGTGTGAATCTCAGGGACAACAAAGTCCTTCAAAGCCAAGAAGAGGAATTCGTTCCTTCTATCGTCCTTGAAAGTCATCATAAGCAGAGGAGGAAGAAGAGAAGAGAAGAAGAGGACGAAAGAAGAGGAGAAGAAGCAGAGGAAGAGGAGAAAAAGGACTCAGAGGATGCAGGCGAGGAAGAGGAAGGAGGCAAGGAGAGGATTAAGAGAGAGGAGGAGTCGGTGCGGAAATGCGGAGTAACGGGGAGGCGGAAGCAGGCAGTACAGGAGTGAATGCGGAGGGCGAGGAAGAGGAGGAAGAGGAGGAAGCGGAAGAAAGAAAAGGAAGCCTTACATCCTGAACTTACTCCTCCCTCCGCACACCTCTCTCTCTACCTATGTCTCTGACACTTCCTCCTCATCATCTTCCTCCTCTTCCTCTTTGAATTTTTTCTTCGAATATTTCTTCAAATCATCACTGTATTGGAAGACTGAGGGAGGAGAAAAAAATACAAAGTTGACCGCAGGGTAACTGATATTGTGCATGCACAGTGGGGGGGAGAGATGGTGGGTGTAATAAAGCAAAGATACCCTAAATGAGTTATGTATAATTGCAGGATGACGATATTAGCTAACCACGCATTTGTGCAAACCTGTGTCTATATCTTCAATAGTACCGAATTGTCTTAAAGTTCTGTCAAGTGGCAAGCTTACAGTGGTGGCCATACCTTGGAAATAAAATACCTCAATATAGCACTCCTCTGCAGTGAATCAGTTGTTTGTTGTACTTATGCAAACAGGCTACGTCCTGATGATGTCTACGGATGGTAGTTAAAACCCTAAGGATGCTCCTGACAAATGGGAGATGAACTGGAATTGAATTCAAGAAAGGTAAGGAATCAGAGCATCCCGAGTACTATTTAAGAGTCTCTTTGTAGCCAACAGTGGAAGCAGCGAACAAGAAGAAGCCAAGTCTAGACTCCCTATAGGCTAAGGTGCATTTTGCATTTTATAGTACAGTGACTTAATGATTAGTCTCTTGGTAATTTGGTATTTTTGGAAAACTTATGGTTCAAAAGTTTTGTGCGAGTTTTTTTCAATTCAGAAAAATAATTTGCTGCAAAAAGCAAACAAAAAACAAAGTTCTTTGAACTTATCCAAAAATGTGTTCTTTAAAGGTGGGTGGACCTGACCATAGTCCAAGTTTTAGTAATGATTGTTCTCAATCACTGGGGGTGAAGTGATAAAAAACTATGCAGGGCTACAAGCGGCCCTATAATTCATAGATTTCCTATATGTTTACCCTCCCTATAAAGCCCGAGAAACTTCCAAAAGCCCTAGATTTTTTTCTCCACTGAAATTAAAGATTGATGTTTTGCCTGGTTTTACACAGAATTGACAAAAAGTATTGCCTTTCAGATTCTAAAATGTTCATTACAAGGAGCGTTTTTAAAGACAGCACCAGTTACAAAATGGGTATCTCCAATCATAAATTAGATGGTGACATGTATAAAGAGTCAGCTTTCAAATCCTTTGTAATTAGGACTTTCTGATTTTGATGAACTTTGTGGAGGCATAATCTTTTGTTTAGGAGTAAAACAGAACATATCTTATGTCGAAATCAAGACCACTGCTTCATATTCTTTACACATAGGATGCTATAACAGTAGTCAGAATGGTTAAACTCGGACTACACAACAATTGAAGTAAATTTGCATGTTCTCCATGGGAGGGGCTACTTAGATTTGGTTGGTTGAGGGTGTGCAGCTGGACTTGAAACCCTGACCCATTCATAGGGTCATATTGGTAAAAAAATACACATTCTAGGAATTTTGCTTATAATATGTATCTTTTTTTTCAAGACTTTTTTTTTTAAAAAAGTGGGGGGGGGGGGCTCAGGCATAAGCCCCAGAAGATCCTGGCCTTTTTCAAGATTTTTTGAGGCAGTTTTGAGGAAATGACAACTCTTGCACCAAAGGACCAGAGTGGCATAACACAACCATTGGTATGAGATGCAGGTTAAAGCAAATGCAAGGTCACATCTTTGAAATTATATGTGTTTTCCACGCTTATTCCCCTTGATTAGTCTTGATTGCTATATAAAATACTGTCAGGCTCTTGATCACTCCTATACCACATGACTAGTTAAATTCATAACTTTTTGAAAAAAATCCACTGGCCTAAGATTCACGAGTTTTGTACACAGGTTGATCTCTAAAGGAGCCCTATGTGACTTTTGAACTAATGTGGTTTAAAAACTATTAAACTGTCACTTCTGGTGGAAGTAAGGTGCTAAGACCATCACACTTGCTAAAAAAAATAACCAGCCCAAAACCCATCAGGTTGGACACAGAGTGACCGCTAATGAGCCTGATGTGAGCCGTTGACCCTATTTTTATGTCAATGCAATTTCTTGCAAATGAGTATTGTTCAATCATGCTCAAACGAACCACTGGCTCAGATTATACAATGTGTATTGACCGTTAATGACCCACATACCCTTGACACCTTTTATTAAAATTCTATACATTGCCACCAATGTGACCTTCAAAGACCACGGTAATTACTTGGGGTGTACACAGATTGACCTTTAATGACCCATGTAACCTTCGACGGTTTTGAGAAGAAAAACGTCAAATGACAACTTCCCATGGCTTAATGATACATGGTGTACAAAATGGATTAAGGCTGATATTGACTATAGTTGTTACATAAAAGTGTTGATAAGGTAGAGGGCACTAGCAGATGCTATTACACTTCTAAAATACACAACTCTTTGGTGTTGCCCGAAGTAGCAGGAAGGCACATGCCCACAATTTCCCACTGTTATCTAAATTATTATAAAAAAAATTATCTCAAAATGAATAATTTAAAACTTTCAGAAAACGTATTGCAATTTTTCCACAAAACAACACCTTTGACATGGTGATTGGGACCACACAAAATAAGGTCAAAACATCAATGAACATGGCTTAATAGAGTCATACTTGAAATAATTACACTATGCCAGGAAACCAGGATTTACCTCAAAACCAAAGTCAAATTAGGGATAGGTGCACAGTCAGAAGCATTTCCCCCCATTTATACCCACAAACATGGGAATAGATCTACATGTAATATAGTCAATAGAGCTAGAGATGGCTCAAGTTTTGGCCCACATATCTTTCTAATGAATTAAATTGCTGCGCTATACAACAGAAAAAGGCACCCACATTCAATAAAAATAATACAAATTCCTATATTTTCCCATATAATTTTTTGTTAATCCCTATATTATCCCTATATTCTTGTTTTTTTTGCCCTATATTTAGCATATATTTTGCAAGGGTGCATTGTATCCCTATTATGTTTTTTCTGATATTCAAATATCAATTTGATGAGGTAGGTGGGGGTGACGAGGTTGTCGATCAGGTCACAGACATTTACTAAGATGGGCCAATGCCACACAAATTCTTACTGCAAAAATAGGTGGTTTATACTAACTGCTTCAAGAGACTGAGCAAATGTCATAATTAATATTGCAAAAGCTTGTGCCAGCCGTGAGACAGGACCTACCCCTATTAGAACATATCTGGCAAAGATTTGAGCAAATTTTGTGAGAGACTTTAAATTACAACAACAATATCATTGCGCAAATAAATTTCATTACAAGGAGTGTACGGTACATGAGACGATCACTTAATCAGTGAAAATTTTATTGCATGAAAATAGGGTCGGCTGCAATTTTATGTATACAACCATTACTGATTATTAAGTGTTTTGTTAAGCCATACCTTCTGAGAGCTCTGAAGGTTATCAGAAAAATGAGCAATTACTACTTGACAAGACACCAATAGGTTAGGAACCAAGAATGAAAGAATAACAAAGGAAGGCGCACACAGATTGACACTAATCAAGATCGGAAATAATGGCCAGCTTTGAATATCTAAAAAATAGCAATTCCTATGGTAACGTCATCTAAAACTTCCAAAATATTGATCTGCCTAGAAATCGTATCAGGTTGTGTCAAATTTCATGGTATTCTAATGGTGGGTCCATACTTTAATCGGCAGTGTCTGCCGACACTAGTCTTTTGCACATCTTTGCGTGGCGGGATGCAGAAACTAAGCGTTGCGTAAAAGCATGTTCGAAAAGGCTAGCGTCTGCAGACGTCTACCGATGAAAGGATAACCCACCATAATAAAGAACACTTGGAAAGAATGACTGCTTAGTCAAGCACTTGCTGCATAATACTGTCAAAAAATCACACCAGCTCAGCAGACAGGGGCTACGCTCTTGTCGATCTTTCTGTCGACATGCTGCTAAACTCTCCAGCTCCCCATTCAACATCTTACAGTTATGGAACACTGGCTAGATAGCCCAAGACCAGACCAATTCACTATCACACCTATGACAGAACTCCCACCTGGTAGCAATCTTCCACGTAAGGAATGGGTCACCTTGAACAGGATTCGCACAGGAGTTGGTCGTTTCATCAGCAATATGCACCGATGGGGGCTGCGACCATCTCCAGCCTGCCGATGTGGCTCTCCATCACAGACTGCGGATCACATTCTCAATGAGTGCCCTACCTTTCGTCCACCGGTGGATGTAGACTACTCAAATCCCAACCAATCAACAGTGAGCTGGCACCACTAAATTCATCACATTTAGCTGCTGCCTCATACGCAAGAAGACGACGAGACGACTGTATAGTAAAATGGAATGAAATTCAGTAAAAATTCCCTGATATTGATGTGGAAAATATGAAATAGGGGGAAAATCACAAAGTATATACTTAGACCATCTAATTACTCTCATATCATCTAATTGCACTGTTTTTATAAAATTGAGAGCATTTGTGGTCCAGTGGATAGAGCTCTTGGCTCTTGATCCAAAGGTCGGGAGTTTTGAGTCCTACTGCCGCCAATGCATTATGTCCTTGCGCAAGACACTTTATCGTGATTGCCTTTCTCTACCCAGGTGCAAAACGGCCATGGAGAGCTACTAGGAATATTGTCCATTGAGCACTGTACAAAGGTATGAGTATGCCATGGGCATGTATGGCAGCCGACTTATTCCAAAGGTAGCGGAAGTAATTGTAAAGCGCTCTGACACACATGAAAGGTGCTATGTATCCTGACAATTATACTTGCAGAATCATAGCACTTTACACCATAATCGGTAACAGGTCTTTCCAACACTTGAATTTGTCATAGCCATATGTAATTCAAAATTTGTTTAATTCCTTCCACAGGTGTTCCCATACGAGTTACCAACAAGGGCGATGGCACCGAGAAGACTGATCCCCTAGATATCTATTTGTACTTGAACACGATTGGGTAAGAAAAAGCTGCTTCTGAATCATCACAAGTTCTTAGCTGAGTGATGTCCGCTGCCTCAAATACAATGGCAGAACTGCTTCCTTGCTAAGGGATCATTCAGTATTTACACCAGGGGGTGGGGGAAATGTCTTTTTTCAACTACAATTTTGTGTTCCCACAAGTACACTGAAAATTGTGTTCCTCTCTTACATTCCCAAATCTTTCAAATTATTAAAATTGCATGTGACCCCTCTTCATTAGAAAAAAAAGTCCTGTGGTAAAAAAAAAAAGGAAGAGATTGTTTTCTTTAAAATCAACCATTCTCTTGTGTAAATATTGATCGGTAAGGAATATTTTAATTAATATAAGTTCTGAAAACGGATTCTGACAGCCTGGCATTGTTTCATCCAGGTTTGGGCTGGCAAGGTAGTGAGCAGTCACTCAGTCTACAACAAGACGAGCTGCTTAAATTCTTGTAGTCGCCTCTCAGCTGTTTAAAAGAAATCTTTGTTCGTTGTCATTGTGAACTCTTTTTATTTTTTAGGTTAAAATGATTATTGATGAGTGCTGTTTGGAAGTGTTTCTATCTTGATTTAGAGCTGGGGCTAAATGGCGATACTGGTTGGAAAAGCAGACCTTGGGCAGCGGTTCGTGCACAAACTAATGTGCTGTGATTGGTTTTTGTCCCACTTCATCTAACAGCGCTGTCGTCAAACATCGTTACAGTGTGTGGAAAATTCTCAGCAATGAATGTTTTCAGGAATTTGTAATTTCAGGAAACAAAAGCATAATAAATAATTTTTACATGATTTACCATTTCTTTTTATCAGAACAAAGGTGCAATCATCATTTTTTGCGATTTCAAGACAAAAAAGTTATAAACGTCATCCTGGGATCATTGTGATCAGTAAACTAATTATAGTGTTTTTATGGTTTGTTTGACTTTTGTGTTTACATTTAAATAAGCTTTTAGAGAAAAGATGTCCAAGAATAGTAACACTGCATCTATTCTTAAATCTAAGTTACACAGCTGGATTCTTAACCGTCTGAAGTCTACCCCCTTTTACTCTGTAGTCAACATTGGAAGAGTAGGAGTACCTTTTATTGCGTGCTGTATTTGTGTCAAAATATGTGCATAATTCAGTACTTCGTCCATGTATTCCCTTATCCATTGTTTTGTTGCAGATTGGCGGTAGCGTGGGGCATATTTAAAATTTGATCCAGGGATTCTGGAATCAAAGTAAAGGACGCACCAAATCAGGGGGAAGGATCTGGTTTTGTAGGTAGTACCAACTACTTTTGAACTGTTTTCAGGTTGACATAAAAGGGGGAAGAATCTGGTTGTTAGGTAGTACCAACTACTTTTGAACTGTTTTCAGGTTGACATAAAAGGGGGAAGAATCTGGTTGTTAGGTAGTACCAACTACTTTTGAACTGTTTTCAGGTTGACATAAAAGGGGGAAGAATCTGGTTGTTAGGTAGTACCAACTACTTTTGAACTGTTTTCAGGTGACATCACATAAGGAGCTAGCTTTGATAAGGTTTTGTCAGATAATTTTTGAGTTGGCAGTAAAGTCCAGTTTTTAATTTTTTTCTACAGCAAACATGGAATAGGACGTATTGATATTGTGGAGAATCGTTACATTGGCATGAAATCTAGAGGTAGGTACTGATCAGGCGTTAATGTCAATATTTAAATATGTTTCAATAGTTTTCCTGAAAAAACGGTGTTTATGTTGGTTCCTGTGGTTTAAAGGTGCAACGAGAGATTTCACATATCAGGTGTCCCTAAAAAATCAAAAGTACTGATTTTGCCCTGATGTAAAGCTTTCCATCAAAAATATCCCCATCTGAAAGGTATAAGCTGTGAAATGTTTCTTTAGTACAGAAATGGGAAATTCTAATTTCGTATAGGAGCAAAGACAAAAATTCAGGCTATGTTTTGTATGGAGATATAAGCAAATCAAAATCACCATTTTTCTCTGTTTTAAGACATTTCTGTAGCCTATAAGAAATCTATTAAGTGTCTAATAAATGAAATACTATTATGACACAATATTTGGTGCCTCAAAATCTCTTGTTGCACCTTTAAGCTGGGGAGTCTCATTGGAAGAAGCAATTCAGCCCTATTTAGATGAAGCCTAAGACTCTCTGTGTCAATTCAGGAAGTGATGGAGGGCAGTAGTAGCTACCTATGTGCAATTTCTCATGGGGGGGGGGGGGGGATTTCTCGTGTGTTGTTTGGCTCCAGTCGAGTATTTTATGGCACATGTTTAGCATTGTAATATAAAAGGTGACACAAGTAATGTTAAATGTGTATACTTCATTCGGCCTGAACTAAGAGTGATGTCATAGCTTTCACGCAGTTTTAGGCCGGTTGTTACTTGACGCGATTTTTCAGCTGTGTGAAATCGCAGCGATTTTTGTCTCGCGAAGGTCAGCGATTTATCGCGCAAGTCTGCGAGACCCGCCGGCGATTCCAGATTTTTTCTCGCCCGCGGGACAGCGAGACGAGTTCAGCGGGAATCGCTGAAGTTAAAATGAATTTAACTTTTGCGATTCTCGCTGACGATTTTTTTACATTCATCCAATCGGAAGTCTTCATTTGGCCCACGTGAGTGCAGTCCAAGGTCAACATCCCCCAAATCCAATTTGGTAAAAATGCACATGCATCATAGCGAATCTGAGTGACGATAAAATAGAGGCGCTAATTAATAGAGGAGGTGGCAAAATACCCTCACCACTATATGACCAAAAGATCCGACTACAAGGATATCATTATAAAGAAAAAGAATTCGTGGGAGGCGATATCCTCCACCTACTAAATTTTGAGGTAAGAAGCTTATTATTATAGTTTTTTATTATATTTTAGGCCTAAAGGCCTATGTCGTATCGGACTTAAGATATTTCCTATTTTAGTTGAGAATGGCCGTTGAAGCAAAAGCAACAAAATGATAAGAAACATATTATCCACCGTCAAAGCATAGGATCTAGCACGAGGAGGAACCATCTTGCATAGCAAATGAAATTTCTATGCAATATTTTACCCACAACATGTGATATTTTCGCGGCAAACTGCGGGCCAACCTATTCTTGAAATAATAAAAATGCTAAAATCACTTCATCCAAATCACTTGTTACGTTTACGCTATATTCTTGGTACTATTTTTAATATTATGTAATGTATTTATAAAAGTGCAATGAGTAGTAATTGTGGGCTTATAAATTTGTGGTTTTTTGATATAATATGTATGTGTATTACTATTTTTAATATTTATTATTTGTAAAGCGCAAAGAGGCTTCCGACGATGCATATTGCGCTTAATAAGTGCAGTTTTATTATTATTATTATTATAATACCCGTTGGTACTAAATTGCGAGTTGGAAATAATTGCATGAATATACGCACAAGCCTTATGATTAGGCAACGGAGACCAGGCTTGCACTATACTGGCAATACCATGAGGTGCGCGGGCACATTTTTTCCAGCTTACTTTTTTTTTTTTTTTTTTTTTGATTAATATCTCCACAATGGAAAATGTTGTGACCCCTGGGGTGGTGTCAAATGAAAGAGCAGGAAGTAAAGAATACTATAAATGCAAAACCAGGGGTGCTACTCCTAAACATCTTAGTTATGCTCGTGGGGGGGTTTCAACTTGCAAGATGAATATCTCCACAATGGAAAATGTTGTGACCCCTATGGTGGTGTCAAATGAAATAGTGGGAAGTAAAACTAGTTAAGAAATTGGAGTTTATCTGGTTGCACAACTTTTTTGGGGGACACCCTGGTCTCGCACAGTTGCACTCTGGTGTGCTGCTTTTTGTCTTACAATTATGCGCGAAAGCAGGCGAGACTTGTGGTTCGAGAACCGCCTTGTTTGATATAATATGTATGTGTATTACTATTTTTAATATTTATTATTTGTAAAGCGCAAAGAGGCTTCCGACGATGCATATTGCGCTTAATAAGTGCAGTTTTATTATTATTATTATTATAATACCCGTTGGTACTAAATTGCGAGTTGGAAATAATTGCATGAATATACGCACAAGCCTTATGATTAGGCAACGGAGACCAGGCTTGCACTATACTGGCAATACCATGAGGTGCGCGGGCACATTTTTTCCAGCTTACGACAGCGAGAGAAATCGCAAAAGTCGGCGTGAAATCGCTGGGATTGGGGGAAAATCGCAGCGATTTCTCGCAGCTGAAAAATCGCGTCAAGTATCAACCGGGCTTTAAACATGCGAATCGCAGTAAATCACAGCTGTAATCGCGAGCATACAAAGTCGGCGTGCGCGATACGCATGCACAGCAGCTGCGCGAAAGCGAAGACATCACTCATGAAGTATAATTAGAGAATACAAGATATATTTTTTGTTTGGCCATCTTAGATGGTGTCCATAATGGATGGGCATCCAAATTGTGAGTGGTGTATGCCGGCGCAACCACGATAAAATATTGGAGGCCCATCCCGTAGGAACACCATCTAAGATGGCCAAAACAAAAATCTCATCTTTTGTTCTCATCTTATTTAAAATGTTGTAATTTTTGCTTTCTATGACATAATTTATTTGTCAAAATATTCTAACAGCTTCTTTTTTCTTCATTTAAAGATTAATTCCACCCCCCTCTTGAAAACAAATGTTTCGATCAAAAACCAAAGTTATCGCTCGCGTGATCGTCACGCTGCTTAAATTGCTTTGCTACCAACGGCGAAATGCTCGACGCAGTCTAAACGCGCGCGTTTGCGCGAGAGACGACACCGCGGTAATTGTCTGCACGCACTACCATCTATTACCCAGTAATGATGGGCGGAGCTTTGACCTAATCCAATCAATTTCTTGTTAACATGAGAAACCACGCCCACTGAATAAGAATAGTTTTATAAGCTATACTTTGTTTTTCATCTAACACTGGTGGAATTGGAGGCAAACTCCAGTGTAAACGGATTTACTGTTGAATTCTATATTTGGGGTATAGATGATACATCAATGACAATGACGACCGTAAACTTGGGGCAGTCCAAATTCCATGCCTCAAATTTAAGCAAATTTTCTTGTCCGAATCATGGGACCACTTCCTGTCAAATCATCTGCGGCCTCTTGATTTCTGCATTGAACGATGTTGCCTCAAACGGTATGAACGTTGTTTGACGCTACTGTGGGCCGGCCGTCTCCATGAGTATAATACACTAGCACAAATTTCAAAACGTGTGTAGCAGGCCGATGTTTTTAAATTATTCAATTTTTATATAAATATAATTTTTTTTTCCATGAAACCACTTCATTATTTTCAATAATTATTTTAGCACAGAACATATATTGTAGAAGGTTGTTCAACTTATCGCTTCCCGTTTAATAGCTTTTATGCAAATTTCACATAGTTTTGATTTTAATCCCCCTGGCCCAAACGGGATGGGGGATTTTGTCATAGCAAAATTGTTGTCTGTCCATCCTGTCCCTCCACCTGTAAACCATCCGACCCGCGGACCCGAGCTAGACGACACTTGCACACAGACCTTAGTCTCTACCTGCGTAATTTGTGCTGTGACCAGACAGGTCTGTAGGCTAAAGGTTCATACTTTCTGCTGTATTCCCCAGAAACGTGTGCAATTCTTTCCTACCATCCGGCCGGGGGATCTGCAAGTTTAAAACTGCAGTAGTTTTGGATATCGATCACTGATGTAATATCTTCAAAGGAAACTCTCAGTGTTTTTTTTTTTTGTTTTTCAGGTATATGAAGTCCAATCAGGTACCATTCTGCTCCATGCCCATCGGGACATTGAAATTTCACTCTGGATAAAGGTAATTTTTTTTAAAAGGAGATTCATGGAATTTTATCATTTGAATGAAAACATAGTTAGGGTCCATATGTACCTTGTCACAGCCTGGCTGGGGAAGCCCTCAAGCTTCAGCAATGCAAGCTGTAGCGGAAGGGCATAATGGCAGAAAAAATTGCACATAATGAAAAGGAACCTTACTGAAAACACTTCCATCCCGAGTTTGAAAACAATTTGGATGGTTTACATTCCTGTAAAAACAGTGGTGGCAGTTTGTGGTAAATTTCTTCTTGGAACAAAAGGTAAGGGGTTCACATGTAAGATGAAGTTGTAATTTAATTCTCAAGGATAACGCAAGGGCATGAAGGCTAACTGGTTTTTGTTGCACATAATATTTATTCAGACTTAACGTCTCCAAATCCAAACAATAATATAAAGTGAGCAACTAAACACAATCATACATCGAGACAACACCGACAGCGCGGTTCTCCCCAACCAGATGCGAGTGAACTTTGAATAGTTCGAACATCAGGGGCGAGCTGAGCAACTGGGTTGCTATTTCATTTCACAGAAATTCGAATTGCAACCTAATAAAAATCCCGACAGCTCGAAATCATTTCCTGTCACATTGGCACCCCCTTCAAAAAGAAGGTGTCCTCACCTTAAAACTTTAAACAAGCATAGGTGAGCAAAACAAAAATCCCTTGATTTAATATTATTAAAGGCACTCATAAATAAAGCTATTAAAGTGAAATCACTGTGTAAAACAAAGGTTTAAAAAAAAATGTGCATTTCTTACATACTATTTCATAACCTTTCTTTCACATTCCACCACATATTCTGAGCTGGCAATAAAATGACCGCTTAACCAATATTTCGCCATATTTATTTACAGCAACAAATACTAATTCATATCCAACCATATTTCAATGTGCAAAGGAATTAGGAATTCCTTTTCTATTTAATTAGCCCAATCACTATTTTTTGTATTTGCTTGCATCTCATGGGATCCCTTGAGTAAATAGTCAATCACCATTTGTTACTAATCACAATAATCCTCAATTATTCGAAAATTGGCATCAAAATTTTAAATACAACTCATACGTGAAACCACAGTTATATTATGATAGTGTTTTCAAATCATAATCAATAAACCCCCTCACACAAATCATTTAAATCCTATCAAGTCGCACTGACAAAAACGTCAGCACAATAAAACGTCAAACAAGCACAAATACAACCAAGACAAACAACTATGGGTGTTGACACAAAATCACACTGAATAAGAATAAAGGACAAACAGTGTAACACTTACTAAATTACTAATATTAGGATAACCATTACTGGATATATCCACTTCTGAATCCTTGTTTCAAGTACTGTAACCACATCATTCTTTAATAATTAGACGCTAGGTGCTCAATTGTGCCCCAAAATCTTGAAACATTACCAACTCGGGCATTCCACTGACAGGTCTGGAGATTGATTTCCTTCCTGCAAACGTGCAGTGTCCTGCAATGTGGCTTTTTGTAATGCTGGCTTTCTCTTGGGGATGGTGAAAGGGGTTTTGTGGAGACGCAGTAGATGAGATAAAGACTTTCTATCCCTAATGAGTACCCGGGAGAAACAGATGTGAAACATTCTGCCTGTTCTGACTAGATCGATTATTTTCTTAGTCTTCTCAACTGTGCTCGAGAAAACCTGGCTAGGATCGGCTAAGCTGAGGACGGTATCCAGATTATCAGGGTACAACACGGGGTTCATGCTTCTGTATACTATCATATCGGCCCATTTGAAATTGGTATTGAGGCTCAATCTTTCATATGCACTACTTTGGGCAATGCTGAAGGATAACGGATCTACTATTTGATAATTCAATCCATCATTGAATACTGTAAATCCTCAATGGAACCAAGCCATTTAAGTTGCTAACTTATATTCCGAGCACACTTTGGATTAGTCAAGTAAACAAGTTGGTCAACATGATAAGGTTGGAATCGCACACGTTATCATATTGGTTTGTTTCTTCTGTTTGCATGCCGCCTTCTTGTTTGGCATTACGGACTAACCTGGGAAGCCGCTTTCAGTTGCGCTTCCCCTTCACTTTTGTGTGGCATAAGACAACGTGTTCTCTTGTCGATCTATTGATGACTCATATGGACCAAACATAACTTTAGCAGGCAAAGTAGCCTCACGCACGCCCATGTGCTAAGTAAAATGGACTGAAACCGGTGGAGGAATGGACTGAAGTGTTGTAAGCTAACTCCAACTGAGGAAGTAAATCGTCCCATTCGCCTGGGAAGATTGCAAACATCTCACTAATTGCGAACGTTTATTGTTCGATTAAATCTTTTCAGTTTGACCATCACAAGCTGAATGTCCAGGACTAGTATGGAGCTTGTGTACACCCAAATTTCCGACCCTAAATTTTGAAATGACATCAGCTCGACTGAGCTCCGATCACTATTTAATTTTTGCTAAGTTGAGTGTTGACGACTGTAATTGGAAAACAGCATTCTGCTACAGCATTAGCAGTTTGCGTTTGCTTCTTAGAGGATATAAATTGACATATTTGGGTAAAGTAGTCAGTTACCACTAATACATATCTATTGCCTTTGGAGGTTAAACCTAATTCTGCGATGTCGGCAGCTACCATTTCAAAAGGCTGTGACAAAATGGGTTTGTGGAGCGCAGTGCCTATGTACGGGATTACGCTTTCTGGTATTGCTCGCACGATTGACAATGTTGTTGATGTCACGGTACAAAAGGCCAATAAAATGAAGACTGTCCTTTTTCATGGTTTTCTCAACACCAAAATGACCAACCTAGGAGGACCCTGTATCTGGGCTAATAACCTGCATGAATTAGGCGATGGTATAACAGCTTGTAAGGTACAGGTCTACCGTCTGCTCTATATCTTTTCCAGAGTATACCTTGCGCCAAACCATGTACTGTAAAACTCCTGCGTAACTTTAATAAAACTGGTTGACCTGAACTAAAACGAGAAAGAGGTGGTGGTGGATTACCACTTTTGTCCAAGCTTAACTCTGCTATACAAGGATCGTTCATCTGAAGTTGCCTCAATCGATCGCAATCATTGGCCAAAGAAAATTGCTCTGCGACATTTTAGTGCAGATGGAGACACTTTCAGAGGCACTTGCAAATGGTTGCCATCCAGCAATAGTACATGCTTGTATTCTGTTGAAGCAACTTCACATGATTCAATACTAGAAACCAAAGTTTTGCTCCTTTGCAGCGAGACATACTATCAAGCATTTTGTGCTGAAACCTCTCTTATGACAATTGTCCAATCCATCACATCTAACTCTCAAGTGCCCACCTGGCACGACGACCTGTAGGGTCATTGTCTATGGTAATTTTCTTAGTCATCATGGGTTTAATGATCGGATACAAATTGAAAATGACTTCTGCAAATAATGCTTGAAGTGGCGAACAGCCCACACTATCGCCCACATCTCTCTCTATCGTAAGTTGACCACTTACGTTTCATATTGAGTAAGAGAATGGCTAGCATCCGCGATCACTCTTTTCCTTGTTGTACGATCTTTCTTGAAGAAAGTACAGAACCTATTGCATACGAAGACCTCTACTATATAATAATGGAGAGTCAAAATCAGGAATGTGACAAAAAATCGGCGGTTGAATCAATGCTTGACGAAGATATTGAAAAGCACTTTCGCAGTCATCTGACACTCAAATTCCACGCCCTTCTACTGAGGTCAAGAAAGTGGCTGACTGATCTTTCATAAATCTCTAATAAACTTTTCTATACATCCCGTCGACCACGCCACTTCTCAAGAGGATACATATCGTAGAACGAGGCCAGTTTTGCTACTTTTTCTATGTTGGAATTGGTCTGGCTTATTCCTCTTTTGGACACAACATGACCTAAGAATGCAATTTGCTTGCAAGATTTACACTTATCTGACGGGGGCTTTGAGACCAGAACTTCTCAGACGCTCAATTACCCCTCCTGCAATTCCTCATCTTGTCCGTACGAAAAAGACTTTCCAAATTACCACGTCATCTTGTACACACACAAACCCTAGTCCAGTGCATTCGCTAAAGCACATTCCATTAGTCCTGAAAAGTTCGGCTCGAGTTTTTCAAACCCTGGGGCGAAATCCACTTTCCATTGATACAACCGCTACATCAGAAAGCTGTATATGTTTTTACTTTGTGGCTCCATCTCCACTTCAAAAATGCGCCTGCCAAGATCTATGGGACGAAATAACTACTACCACGCAAGGCCTCATCTATGGAATCTCAACTCTTGGAAGTGGAATGTGAATCAGTTTAGAGAATTTGGTTGGTGTTTACTATAGTCCTAACGACAAGGCCCAAATTGACCAGGTGTTTTCTTTTTGACTAACAAAGGCAGAGCTGAAATACCAGAGTCGAAGGTTCAATAATCCTGACGTAATTAATTCACAATTTGTTTTTCTAATTCAGTATGCAATTAGGAGAGACTCGTAAGCGCGCTGTCTTACTGGAGGGGAATCACCAGTACAAGGGTATGGTACAACAATTAGTACTTCCATTAATCATTTGGATGTTCGAAAATATAAAAATCCTGAAAAGTTTATACTCTGAAAATAAATTCGGAACCTTTTCCCGTTTGACTCTAAGAGAAGTCAGAATCTGAATATCTAAATCTCAAAAACGCGACCGTTTGGAAAATCGCTCTCGCGTGTACTAAAATTGACACTATTGTATACTTGACAGTAACATCATCATACATTTCACACCTCTTTGGCCATGCAGAATAAATTGACCAATTGGTGTAAGCTTCTTACAAAGAAATATCATCTGGGGTTGAATTCATTACCAAGACTGGAATACATCCATTTTTGGAACTAGTCAAAGTACGCGCAAACAAAAAGATCTGGTTATTTTCTCTGGTTCCAAAATGCTGTAATCACCTGATATGATATGGTCATTTGAGTAACTTTCAACAGTATGTTTTTCTCTGATTCGCGGAATTCTACAGTTGTACTACCCATAGCTTTGCATGAAAATTGGTACCAATCTTTGGATTGGTGGTACTAGGTACAGACAATTCCTTCACTTGCAAATTAGAATAGGTACTCCAAACAACGTTATTGGCTACAAAGAAATCCCACCCTAAAATCAATTGGTGCGTGATTTTCTGTGACCATAAACGAGTTGCCACGCATAGCAGACTTCTAAAAGACAATCTAGGAACCCTAAAATATCTAACGGCTCCCTACAACTGATGTAAAGAAGATGGTATAGTAGACAATTTTCTCCGTTTCATCAACTCAACCATGTCATTATATAATATCTCACTAATCAAAGAAACCTTGGCACCAGAATTCTCTATCAAGGCACAAACATTTTTGTTACCATGGCACCTTTGTATATGAAATAGGACTTGATTGAGTAGGCCTAGATTGTGGACCTTCTTTGTGGAATAGTAGATTTTCGGCCACTCCCACTATCTCCACGATCTACAAATTCCAATTTGGTCTAGGAGTGGTCCTCGTCCACGCCAGTTCTCTTTCCCAAACACGTGATCTATGAGGTGAGGGAGATCTATTCCTCTTCGTATGGTAAGGAGAATTAGGTCTACGTTGATACTCCGCTAACGAAATGGGTGAGGAGTCTACGTATTCTCAGATTGTTTATGATCTGAAGAATGAGACCTACATTTATATCTACTATAATCATGAGGTGGCGACTTTGATCTATATCGATAGCGGTCATAAGATGGTGATTTTTGACCCAAGTCTGCAAAAGGTTTTATTTTCCTTTCCTCCTGTTTCGGCCTGTACGCATGATAATCAGAACTACACATTTTAGTCTTTGAATCACGAACATCATAAATCCGTCTGGAATCACAATGATCACAATCCCTTCTGGATCATGGCGATCATAATCCCTTCTCGAGAACCTATCATCTCTGCTCTAGAATGACGTTCTAGAATATACTTTATGGCGAAGATTGTCGAGAACGAAGTGACCTAGATGGCGAATCTCAACTTCCTACACGTATAAGAGATCTAATTGTTCTGGAGGTGATTACTATTTACATGACCACTATCATCATTGCATGAGTCCGTCAATTTGTCAAGTTTCCATGTCATTTGAGATAATTGTGAAACCACAGATTGCTCTGACATTGTAATGTATCTTGGAGACTGGCAGATGATTACCAGAATAAAGCATATTACTGTATCTGTTTTAAACACAAGGCTGTTGCCTCTTGCCATCTTTTGTGCCAATTCCAAACACGAAATATCGACTGCATTTTCAACAGTTACAGACCATGTTCCCTAAACATTTCACTACTTAAGTACAGGATCTAAGCCCTGTAAACCTACGAGCGTTTCTTTCTTCTCTTAAATTGTTCACATATCTAAGCAACCAGTGAAGGCTATATTATCATCTCCCTACTGCGCAAGCATACTTTCGAAGGTTCACCTTCAATTCTTGGACTATAATGAGTGCAATTTCTATCTTTTCATTTGGGTGGTCCGCCCAAATACTCTCACATGGCATTTTTTAGTCAAGTCTAAATTTGCCTTAACATCCAAGGTAATTGATCCCAGTAGGCAAATGCCTAGCTCCTTCAGTCGACTGGTGAATGCTTCAAAATTGTGTGGAGCAACCATTGGGGTAATTCGTTATGACAATTTCTAACTTCCGATACCATTGATTAAAATCTTCATTTTCACCACACCTTTAAAAGCATTGGCAAGTAGAGGGGTCCCATTGGAGGAAGAACAGCCCTCTCAGGTGCATCTGGACGTCCATGATGACACGGAATTTTGAAATTGAATCAAGTCAAAATTGAATAGATACAAATGTAAGACCTATGTGAATTGTCTGCTGCACAAAACTAATATATTAATTGGGAAATTCCCTTAATGTACATGTATGTGCAAATAAAGTCCAAAGATCATATTGATATAATACATTAACATACAACACAGAAGACAACAATAACCTACATTCAATGAGTCCCACAATCCTGTCATTGTTGACTCAAAAAAAATGTGAATGTCAGCCACCTAATGTTGTAATCTGACAAAATCTTCCACTGAAAAGAGTTAAGAAAAATTCTATCAGAATTCAATTAACAATTACCACAAAAAGAGCAAATCTACAAATGCAACCTCTCAAAATTTATAATCTATACAATGAAGCGCGTATTAAAGCACAAAAACCTACGCACCATTCAAGAGCTGCACCATTTTGAAATATGCACCCATACATCTATCGCAAATGTTTTTGCACTTGTGTGATCTCGTTTTGATATTTTTTTAAAAAAAAAGGTCAAAGTTGAAATATCATCAAAAGTTAATAGTCGCAGCCAAAGTCAAAGCACTCGTAGCAGTTCAGCAAAATAGGTGTTCAGTCGCCTGATTAAATTCAGACGATCACAAAAAAAAAAAAAATCACAACACTAAACCGAAAAAAAAATTCCAAACCATAAAAGGTTTTGACTGCAAAACGACTGTTGTTTTAGATTTAAATAATCCTACGATATTCTTCTAGATGCTAGCACTGATAAAGTTTATGTTTACCAAATTCACAACTTCAGAAATTCCGGTTCACGGCAAAAACTTCAGTGGCTCAATCTCATTCAACGACGCTACCAACAATCTTCAATGTCGCAAAGTTTCATGACCGCGATACGTCAATTGTTTCCCACGTCTGCGGGTAACAGGCGGATCCACATTCACAGGTTTGGGTTTGGTCAGCTTCCTCACAATAGCTAGTCCACAGTTTCAACAGAGTTCCATTCACAAAAAACCGGAATTCAAGATTTCAAGATTGAAATTCCACCGAAATTCCAAGATGAAAAATTCCAAATGACGAATTCCAAGATGGCTACTACACTCCCAGTTATTATCATAACAACATAGAGTTTTAGGACCGCTGCCACCATTCCCACAGCCAAGAGACGAGTGAATGCTGTGCCTGACAACATAACGGGTTGTCAGGTATAGGGTCAAGATAGACAATAAAACTGTATTGTCTACCAGTTCAATACAACCATGCACGATGCGACGGTCCCATTCGTACATAGCAAGATTCCAACGGTGTGAATGAACGTTGGAATTTTTAACTCGCGTGCCAGCTCATGTCCACGTGTCTACAAGAAGCACTGCCACGCGCTGAAGAACTCAATTAAATGTCCAGCAGTCGCAAAATTCCTCACAAGGTGGAAATATCAAAACTACCACCGCTGCCACCAAATGTAAGATGATAGTTGTACTTACATTCTCAAGATACTCAAGGGCTGAAGCTAACGGTTTTTGTTGCACATAATATTATTCAGACGTACATCCAAAGTCCAAACATATAAAATGATGGCCAAACTAAACACAAATAAATCGGAGACAACACAGCGAGGTGTCCTCCTCCAAACCAAGTAGCGAGTGACTATTGAATAGGTTCGAACATCCGACTGAGCAACTGGTTTGCTAGTTTTCATTTCACATGATGTAATTGCAACTAATAAATACCTGACAGCGCTCAACATTTTCCTTTCCACAACAACACCTCCCTGACAGAATTTACAGAGCATGTTTTGCGACACACTTCACAAGCATTCAGACCAGGAGTCAGGCATTGTACTTTAGGCTTGGTATAAGATATGATCTGGCAAGTGAAAGATTGATTTAGCCGGGATTACACATATACAATAGCACTGGTCTGTGAGCTGATGACAGTCACACGCTTTTCAAGTTTGGTAAATGCTGGCAGATATGTCAGCTGCCCCCCCGCCCCCCCCCCCCCCCCCCCCCCCCCGAACTCTTCCTGGTGTTTACTGTTTTAATCAGAATGTAACCCGCCAATTGTTGTCAAACTTTGTTGGAGTGATTTCAGTAAGGTCTCTTTTCATATGTCATTTTTTTTCAATGCCATTTATTTCCCTTTGTGCTTCGTTCATTTATGTACTATTGTGTTCTCTACTTGATATGAGAGCTGGCAACGTGCACATACACCTCGTCAATACTGTGGGAACAAACTTGGCCGTTTTTGATGGTAGAAGCAATAATGTCTATTGCTGGCAAAGCCCTTTGCAATTCAATATTGTGCTAATATTGATGGTTAACCATTAATTGTCGGCAGTTTTTGTTAATATCTTGTAATGAATGGTTTTTGAGAGCTCAAATTTCATGACGACCAGGAAGAAAAAAATACGGCCTTTCATCTGATCTCAAATCGATACTAACTTCCGGTTAAACGCGGGTCCCAAAGACGATCGGAACATGCACCTGTAAGAGTCAAATGCACTTGACATTACCAAATGTACTTCCCAACACTTGAAGTGAAAAATGTCTTTTATTTTTCCCTGGCATAACCACGAATGATGAGATGTTTTACAAACATTTGGTATGTTCTCAAAGTGATACAAAAGAAAGATTTTGATGACATAATTACATATTATTCCACTCGGCCGCAATGCGTCGCATCAAGCAAGGATTGAGTCTACGATTCTCGGAGCAAGTTTATGAAGGTAGGAATTTCATGAAAATTGTTGTGTCTCCAGAGCTGACTACATGAAAGTTTTATTTGTTGGGATCTATAATCAGGGCTGGAAAAAATGCCAATTTTTAACTCGTGGACACAATCAAATTCTAAGGTCACAGATCATCTCAGGTCCGTGAAATATAGCCATCAGGTGACAGACACTAGAAATCCTGTAGATCTCTTGTTATGAAGACACAGCCCATTCAATGCTTGGCATCATTTTGACATATGCCACTCAAATATGACCGACCATGCACATTGCAAGGTAATCATGTTATCACCGTTTAGATCCATGGGCAAGTGCCAAAGGTCATTGGAACTTGCCCATTATTTGGGCAGTTCCCAATTTCCCTTTTTTTAAAATTCAAATAAAAAGTTCTTTTTTACATTTACGTTTTTGGACTACCTACTGGAAACAACTTGTTTTTTTGTTGTCCTTACAATGAACAAATTTTCACACTGGCTATAGCCTATATCCCTAACATCCTTTCGGAAAAAGACTAATTCCTGATGATCAACCGCAAACAAGGTGTAGCATATTTTTTCTTGTTAGATCTAGGGGCAATTTTTCTTCCTAAACAAAAAGGGTCCGCGCCGTGATTTTTGAAAATTGGAAAACAATGAACAGTTAAGGGGACTTTGTATATGGGAAGTATCACTAGCATGCCATTGTTGCTCTGTCCTATAGTGGTTTCACCTCATGCACAACTCACCAACACCACCACTCTCTTGAGTAGCCACAGCATCCTTGATGCTCTCGTTGCCTATGAAACCTCATCCTGTAAAGGTTGTCAAATTGCATGCAAATTCACCGGTGCCTTGGCTGGTTGGTAGTAGCTATGCCAAATGGCCGATGCATCTCAGATCAGTCCATAGAAATAAAGAAAGTGTAAAAAAAAACTTTGATGTGAAGTTGTCTCACCTGTATGGCCTTAGCTAGTTAAAATTACGGTCCTTGATCCGTTAAAAAAAAGTTTTTTTGAGACAGATATAGCACTTACAGCTGAGCCACTTGCAAATTAATTCTAAAACCAAACATGTGGAATCTAAGTACAGAAAATTTTAAATGTGTTCCAACTCAATGACCGGCTATTGTTACTGTTAGTATTTAGCTTTTGTGAAGGTGCATATTAGGCTGAAGCAGGGATCCTAATAAATTTGGGATAGGACACTCGATCAAGAGAGTGGAGGCATACTGCATGAAATCAGTAGCTTATAGATCGCCGGTCCTACATGGAGCTGTAAAATTTATGCTACGTTATAATACGTCATTCTGCATAAATTGGAGTCTATTAGGTAGCTTATCAAAAATGGTGGCGCTATTACTATCGATATTGAAATCATCTATGGGCATTTTGTACACAGTTTCACCCGTCTGGCTGAAGGATTGTGTGGCAACTCATGCATTGCTAGAAACAGTTGTACAAAAGAATCTCTGCATTGTCTGGGTGCAAGAGAATGTCTGTACTGTCTGGGTGTGTTCACACATGGATAGTCATGACCAAGTTTTTACTAGTCATGGCTGAGCCTACTTACAAAATTTTGTTCACACATTGGGCATTGAAGCATGACTAGCTGTGTCGCAAGTCGGGCCCGCCTTGCTAGCCCATTTACGGGAAGAATTTTTGTGATGTTGCCGATTTTACAGTCTTGGGTGTGGTTTTGCTATGTTTAAATTATAACCAAGGAAGATTTAGATTATAGACAAAGAAGATTGTGTCAAGCACAACACTTAGGCATAAAAAAATTGTTTGGCGTAACCCGACCGACCCTAAAAAACCTGCCGACTCAAAAGTTTTTTATGCAATTTGCACAAAATTTTTTATGCAATTTGCACAAAATAAAAAAATATTCTCCCGACTGACCCATTATATTCATCCACAATTTAATATTTTTTTTTACCAACACAGAGACGAAAAAATAACAAAACAAGACAAAGCAAAATAAAAGATATTTGCTATGTCATTGAAAAAAGCTTTGAATAGTAGCATCTTTTATTCATTTTTGAGTAAAACATTGAGAAGATCTTTAAAAAAAAAAATCTGACCGACCGACCCTGATATTTTTTCTCTGTTACGCCAAACAAACATATTTTTTTATGCCTTAGTATAGACAGGAGACAACCAGGGATGCATTGTCGCTAATCCTATGTCAACTTGTCAAGGTGTTCACATGAGCAAGATTTCCCACATCTGGGCAAGATTTGCATTCGCACATACTTGTAGTCACGACCGGGACAGTCAGAGACACTCGCATTTTGAGCGACTCGGCCAATTTCTAAAATTGGCTTTAGTCATGACTCGGCCACCTTTTGAAGAAATGTGTTCACATTTACACGGTCATGACTAAATGCTCATGTGTGAATGCACCCTAAGTTATCTGGGGCTCCATGAACATTCCACTGCCAAAAAAAGTCCAGCAACATAACATGTGACTTGTCGTATCAAAAAGTGCCTCTTATCGGCTGTTAATAACACTTCACAGCTGTTTGACCCCATGCAAATCGTCTCTTTTATTTTTAGATCGATTTAGATCGATTTTAAGCAGTGGCAACACAATTTTGACAACTGATATAAGTAGGGACATGCAAGAGCAAAAATTAGATAAATCCATTAACGGAATCTTGCCATGTAGGCCTACAAAGGTAATGATTTATATGCAGTGGTGGCGCCAGACCTCTTTTTTTGGGAGGGGGGACAAAAGTGAAATTCTGGAGGTAAAAATATAAAAAATTAGCAGACTTAAAACCAATTTTGGCCCAAAATGGCTGATTTCTGCCAAAATTTGGCAATTCCCCCCAAATTGCCGAGGGGTGACCCCCTTGTGCAAACATTGGTTGGTGATCAAACCCTCTTTATTGTTGTGGGCCGCCAGCTATAGCTGGCAGGATCACTTAGCAATCCGTTGTGCATGTGTATGTGTGTGAGGGTGTATGTATACATGTGTGTGTCACTAAATTGTTAAGTTTTTTTTTTAAATCGACCTCAATTGAAAAGTTGAAGTTCAATTGGAACCAAACTTGTGTCATAGGTGCACCATGCGATCCCTCATATGTTGATGAGGTCAAAGGCCATGTGCCAGGGTCAAAGGTCATGGGGTGGCCCACAGCTTATATTCTTTGAATATAGCGAGCGCGAAAGTTGAGAACCGTGAAATTCTAGTTGTGTCTGCAAGAGGGCACATAAGGATTGCTGTGTCTGTCTTTCTGCCTGTCTGTGTATGGTAAAATATTGATCCACATGTTATCCCAAAATATAATTGCCAGCTGTTTCCATATACTTGTGTACATTTTCATGCCACTTGTATGCAATGGTCCTTGGGTAGTGCCCCACAGTTACCCCTCTCATGAGTGGGGTCAAAGGAGGTACTCTAGAGGACATTCGAGGTCATGGCCAAAGAAGTGGTCAGATTTATAAAATTGCCTGGTGTATCCAGATTATGCTGATTGGTCTTTGTGGCACTTGGATACAATGGTCCTTGGTTAGTGTCCAACATATTGGTGACCTCATGTGACCTTTGTGGCCCAAAAAGGTCAGAATTATAAAATTGCTTGGTGTATCGACATATGTCCTTCAATTTTCATGACACTTAGGTACAATGGCCCTTGGGTAGTGTCCCACATGTTGGTGACCTCATGTGACCTTTGTCCCCATTTGCAAACTGCGAGGGCAGACAAAACATGTGTTCCGTGAACGCTGTATTTTTAATAACAGCACGCACACCCAGCTGTAACATGAAACATTGCTGCCAAACTAGTAGTTGACCACATCGTATACATCCTGCTTATACACTGAGGCTGGTATTCTGAAAGGGAGTCTAACGTTAGTCCTGGGTTTAAACCAGGGTTAGTCCTACAAGAGTGGACCTTCTTTCCTTTCAAAATACTGTGAAAGTTAAATGTAATGGGTGAAAAAATTCCTCATGGATGGGCTGGAACAGCCCATCCATGAGGAATTTTCTCACCCATTACAGCACATTTTTAGAGTATTTTGGAGGAAAAAAGGGTCCACTCATGTAGGACTAACCCTGGTTTAAACCCAGGACTAAAGTTAGACTCCCTTTCAGAATACCAGCCTGTATAATTAAAGCATTGTCATCTTCATTGGCCATTCAGTTCCTGCTATAGTTAAAAGTAGGTGACCCTTACAAGGAAGCGTATCACCAAAAACGTCTGATTACAAACTTTGAGTTGAATTAAAATGTCCGCTAAAATGGCCCATAGGACAGTGTGTGTTAATAAGTGTTGTATACCACCTTTATAGACGTTTTTGTTCGTAACATTGAAAGGACACATTCCCCAGGCTAAATTTTCACTGGGGTAATGAGAAAGATGTGAACTTTTCTTCTGATACCAAAATCTCAATTTTGATGGAGAGAAGTGAAGTGGCGAGGTTGTCGATTGGATCACCCATCTTAATGGGAAATTTACTTTAGAAAATAAAGAAAAGCAAAACACACAAAATATTTGAGAAAAGGCTTCACTTTCCAGTGATCATGGAGAGTACATCATGTATGACTTGGGACAATAGCAAACTAAAAAATAAAGTGAGGCCTTGATAAGGCTACGTGTATGTAATAATAAATACTTGCACTATTCATTGTATATTTGTGACAGGCTATTGGTACAGCCCTGAGTGTGAGTTTGTCCGTCACTGCATCGCAAGAGCCAGGGGAGCGTGGAGGGACGTCACCTTGGAGTGCTACAAGGGGCAGGTCTACATCAGGAGCCGACATTCAAAGTATTCACTGTTACAATGAGGAAAACTTGAAGGTATGTCAGCCTTTGTATTTACATAGTGGGATATTTTGTATAGCCATCAGAAAAGGTATCCAGTTTCGCTACAGAGAGAGAAGGGAAACGCAAGAGAAGATATCAGTTAGCTTCACAATGCATTGCTTCCAATGTAAGTTTTTGTACAGGTAGTCATGGAATCGTTAGAGATGAAAAGATTCTTAAAATGCAAGTTTGTGATAAGTACTGTCAAATTTACCCATGTTTCATCTCTAACGATTCACATCAGTAGCTGTACACAACCTCATTTGAAGCAATTGCATTGGGGAAGCTACTGATATGCATCTTCTCTGGAAATGCTTATCGGGTAACTTGTAAACATTACTGGTTACTTTAGTGTAAAAAGTATGGTCGCGATGCCTTCAGGACTTGCCTCACCCAAACATAAGAGCAAACTTCAGGTTGCAAAGACACGATTGGGGGGGAAAAATGGGAGGTTGGAAGATACTGGCAAAATAAGCCAAAATGCCACAATTGCGGGCATTCTATTCAGTATATTTAAAAAGTTTATGGAAAAAATCTTGACCACCATCACATTTTTTTATGCAGGACACAGCAGACTTTCAGGCCTAATATATATAACTTCTCTGTGCCAATATAGTTTTGTCTGGAAGTAATAAATGATCTGTGAAGTAAGAGTTCAGTGTACTGTTATGCATTTAATTACATTAAATAAAAAATAGTGGGTTTATTGTCTATTTAATTCTTTTACGTTTTATTGTATATTAAAAGACACAATATATTTTATTGACTCAGTGGATATAAAATTATTTTTCGCGTAACGTGCAGCTACAGATTGTGGATAGCGTCGCAGTAGCTTTGCTCATTGTTCCACATAACTTTGCGCATATGGTTTTCCGTACTTGGATGTAAGGTCCTTGGGGTCGTTCCCCAACAAGTCACCCCGTCAGAGCAAGGGTCGAAGGCATCTAGAGGGTCATTAGAAGTAGTGCCCAAAAATGGTCCAGAATTATGAAATTGCTTGGTGTATCAAATAATGTCGATGAATTTATTCCTCATTCATAAAAATTTCATCGTCCCTGATTGATAAACGCTGATGCCCCCAAATCCATCTGTAAAGGTTCAGCAATATTCCATCCATTTTTAAAAAAAGGAGAGTTAAAACCTGATTTTGTAAGCCCATAGAATACTATTTATAGCTTTTGCCAAAATGGGGGACTTTTTCACTATGACATCCAAAAAATCAAACTCTTTTTAGCCCTACAATTCACGGGAAATAGAAATAGTGCCTTCTCAGACACAATATTTTGCCATTTTCCAGTAAAATTCTGATCCTGGGGCGAGGCTATTGACCAACTGTCCATTTTTTGGGACACTTTAAGACTGCCCTCTGCTGAGGGCGGAGTGGATGACAATCAACCCCCTTTATTAGCTTAACCGTTAGACCTGAATAAATCTCTCGTTCGTTTTTAATTTCAGCATGAATGTGAAGGGAGACTTTGAACCTAGATCGCATTGGGATTCATCAAGGTCACTGGTGTTAGGTATGCTGTGGTTTTTTAATTGTGGGCCGCCAGCTATAGTGGCAGGGACCATTTAGCAATCCGTGTGCGTGTGTATGTATGTGTGTGTGTATGTGTGTGTTGTGGATTGTGTGTACACAAATTGTTAAGTTTTTTTTTTTAAATGACCTCAATTGACAAAGTTTAACTTCAATTGGAAATCCAAAACTTCTGTCAGATGGGCACACTGGGATCCCCTCATTATGTTGATGAAGGTCAAAGGTCATGTCGAAGGTCAAAGGTATGTGAGGGCAAGTTGAAAAAATGGGCTAAAAATGTAAATTGATCTAATTGAAAACTTGAAGTTCAATTGGAACCAACTTTTGTCATAGGTGCCACCATGCGATCCCCATATGTTGATGAGATCAAAGGTCACGTGCCAGGGTCAAGGTCATGGGGCGGCCCCACCAAGTTATATCTTTGAATATAGCGACCCGAAAGCCTGAGACCGCGAAATTCTCTAGTCACGACTCTTCACGTGCTTGAAGATGTTTGAAATACCCACATAAACTAGTGGAAAAAGATCATGTGGTATCATCCAAAGCAACAAATACCAAAAGGAACACAAACCACCGATGGTCTCTTGTTGAAGAGCCGTCACAAGCAATTCTTACCCATGGTGTAGCCAGAGCTTAAAGGCTACTCCATGTGTACTTGTAGATCTTACCACAGTTACCCCTTGATGCATTATCGACTGCAGGACTCACAGCTAAGGACAAGAATTTGGTAAACACAGCTGCTGTTTTTAGCAGTACCATCAAAGTGTACTCAAATTGCCTACGAGGTGATTGAAAATGTACAAGGAAGACACCAAGAGTGGAGTACACGGCCGTTTTCTTACTAGTTGGGGTGGCCTATACAGAGTACACGTGTATACATGGGCTAGTTGCCAATGGTAGCTAAAAGATTAGGGACCACCGGGATTGGTGCAAAGTCACAGGTATTAGGGATACGTGAGGCGTCATACTACTACAGTACCACCCCAATGGCTGCTCGTAGTTGGCCACTAGATGGAGAGAAGGTGGGTATGGTGGAGAATTATAGGGTAGACAACAGCTACCAAAATCGATATCGCAGTACTACGAGCCATTTTGATAGTGGGGGACGAAATGAGGGCGCTATACACTTGCGCTATGTTTAGCATTTTTTACAATTGCATTTTGAGGGAATAATTGTGAAATTGAATCGGGCATCCTCAAAAACCCCAATACACGATATTTAGTAAAAAAAGCCGAATAAATATATGCCAAAAATATCCAACACAAATTGACCATGAGAAATACCGCGCGCGGCGCTGAGAGACGGCTCGTAAACCATGTAGCACGGTGCAGACCAGCCACTGCGTGGTACATATTCTCTATGCGGCAAAATACATGGCAAGTGTACATTTAGTGCATAGGTAATTTGTGTCTACTTGGTGGGTTTTAGCTGCATGGTAACTTCAATGAAGAATTGGTCGTGTTACATCTGCAGCTACTCTGGAGCATCTTTTCTAGTACTTCCAGCTGTCTAGTAGATGGTGCCAAACAGTCCTTGGCTATTCTGTTGCTGATTCATTTTCCAAGTTTATTAATACTGTCAAAACATGTTAATTTCGCGAGGTACTTTTGCGAAAATCGCGAAATTAAATTCCTCGCGAAATGTGCCCAAGGAGTACATCGGCATTATCACAAAATTTCAAATTCGCGCGAAATTAATACTCGCGAAAATATCACCAATCGCAAAAATTCGCGGAAAAAAAAAAGTACCGCAAACTAAAATGGTTTAAAGTAGTGAAATTTGAGTTAACTTTTTAGGTGGCCTACATGGGTACCTCTCAGTTCACCTAACAGGAAAACTGGCAGTGTACGACTATAGGTTGGCCACTTGCTAAGAAAACAATAGCTGTTAGCAACCAGGGATTCTGGTAGCTTAAAGGACATTGTCAACCCTGAGTTTCTGCACGTATCTATTTTGGTTTGTCACTTTAAACATATTTGATTATTGATGTAAAAGTATAATTTCTAGAAGGAAGAAAATTGGACGAAGAACCCGATGGTGGCATCAGATTAATGTAAAACTTTCTTATTTTGAGAAAAATACTAAAAAACATGCTTTTGCCCCACTTTTTCAGACAGATAACAAAAACAAATGGAATTGTCATGATTTTTATGTTATTTTAGACACAAGACAAATTGTCTAGGGAGTTTTTTTTAATTTCTAAAATAGGGCTTAATTTTCGAAATGTAAGGAAAAATGTCTAAAAAATGTGATTTTACCCTTTTCCAAATTTTGAGTATAATTGGAGAATATCTTTAGTTAGAAATCGAAAATTGAAAATAGAACCGTCCCTGAGAGACCGACTGCTATAGTTAGGAAGGTTTAAACCTTGTACTTCGTTTTTTTTTAAGTTACTTGTCTGAAAATTTGCCAAATTTTGCGAAAAATTTGAACATGAAGAAAATCTGTGTTTTAGTCAAAAGGGGCTTTCAGCCATTTCAAGCTTGTCTCCTTTCAAATAACTTTATCTTTGAACGTCAAAAGTTTACTATGTTGTGCAAAGTGATGGAAAGACATCTTTATGCACTATTGAATCAAAACATCCTTTTGTCTCTAACTCCAGAAAATCAGAAGAAATTGAAATTACATATATGAATATTTAGAAAAAAAATTTACATTTCAAATAATTATTTTCGTTTTCCAAGATGCGTTCGCGCAAAGGTACATTTAAACACGCGCACGCTTCATTACGCAGTAAAAAATTACCGCGCGGAGGCGATGCTGCGCATTGGACTGGACGCGTAAAGGTGCTTACATTCCCGCCGTTAAAACCATGCGGGTTTTGTGACTTAAACTGGTCAAATAGTTGTTTAAAATCGGCAAAAAAAATACAGCTCAGGATGTCGTAGTGGATAACCTGTGTTGGTAACGATTTAGACACACAGGTTTGTTAAATGGTTTGTTTTTCTTGCGAAAAATCCGAAATCGCTTGGGAAAACAAAGGCACTAGGGTTAATACTGTAAGGTCCGTTCATACTTCCACGGCACTGCATTGCTGTGCAAGTAAATTTACTGCCAATGTTCGTCACTTCTGCTGCACTCCTAATCGATTTATAGAAGGGTCAACCCAGGTCAGGGTTTTGCAGTCGTTTTTGCAGTAAACTTCGAGAAGGATTGCAGTAAAAATTGGCGTACTTGCACGCATGACTGCCACCCACTGCAATCTTGCTGTATACAGTTAAATATTTTAACTTTGTTGCAACGTTACTGCCCTTGTGATGCAATACTGCAAGTGAGTGCAGTCACGATATTTGGTAGGCTGCATTGCCGCACTGAAATGAAATGCAGTGAATATGAATGGACCTTTAGTAGTTAAGGTACGCTCAATAATGCATCACAAGCGGGGTACTGTTAAAGTAGAGCTAAAGAATACAAATGGAGTATGAATAAGAGTGATGTCATAGCTTTTGGCAGATATGTGATGGGTACACCCACAACTTGTATAGACTTTGATGCTCTTTGGCGGTGGTGGGGCTATTTGCGATTACCGCTGCGGCTTACTGCGATTCACAATTTTGTAAAACTGTTGGTGAAAACTATGACGTTACTCATTAGTTAAGGCCAGGACAAGTATAGCCTGTATACTCTGTCCGCTAGAAGATTGAAGTAGCGCACGGGCGTAAACATTTTGTACCGACTTTCAGCGCGCGTGTAAGCAAAGCACAAGCGCATTGCAACTAAAAGGTGGGGGGCATGGGTATACGCGCGGTTGTTCACTTCATATCTGCAGACAAGACAAAGTATAGGCGCTGGGTTACACCGCTGAGTAAGAAATCATGTTGTGTAGAAGCACAAATGGAATGAAATTTATTGTCTGTGAAGATTCTTTATCAAAGTCCAGGGCGTTCCACCCCCTGGAATACTGTTCTATTTTTCAGCATCTGAGCACTATTTTGATTGGTCACTTGGAAGGTAATGTCACATCATAAACAGTTCAAAAGAAAGAAGGTCCCCCACCCTGAGAATGTGTCAGTTTTTCTTGAAAAGTTGGCTCCTTAACCTGATCAAAATGTACATTATTACAACACTGAATGTTACACATTTAATGTGCAAATAAAGTTTCACAAACAGTTAAAGAAGCACTATCAGTGATTGAAAATATTTGAAATTTGCGAATAGTCTTCCAAAGTGAGGATAAGTCAGTAAAGAATCTCTTAAGTAACCGTTTCCAGCTGTAGAAGGACAGAAAGGAAGAAAACGGCAAGTGTTCCAGATACGATTCTCCATTCAATTACGTGTTGTAGTAGTGTCCGAACTGGACAGTAATGACTAAAATCTCCGATTCTGTCCTTTATTAGGTTGCTTCGGTCTATCATTTGCAAGGTATGTTAGGACAAACCTGTACTTGTTACTCATACAAAACTGATTTGTTGATGATTTTTTCAATTTGCTGTTTAGCAAATCACTGAAGTGTCTTTAATACCTTCTCTTTGAAATACCTGCTTAATTAAATGATGACTAATAAATAACACTTTTTTTTCGCATTACGAATTTAAGCAATGAGACAAATGTTTTTTTTTTTCAGATTTGTTTAAAGATTTCTTTCCTAAGTGTACACTGTAAACTGCATTTATTTTTTTGGGGGGGGGTAATTTTCTATAAAGTATGGTCAGTTAGATTCACCCAAGCAAAACAATGTTATTAATGCTTCCAAAATAATTTTAAAAAAAGATAAAGGTTTTGTGGAAATGGAAAGTGTTTTTTTTTTCATTTGTCTAAGTAATGGGTCCCTCTTGCTTATTGACACTTCAGTACATCGTCGGCACATACTGTTGATATCTGATATGGCCTTGGTCACTTCGCTCCCATCCGTTTTCCAGGATTCTTTGAAGCTGATGGATAGTGTTGCCTCTGATTTTCTTGTCTGCTTCCTGCTTGAGATGGTCCCAGAGGTACTCACTTGGGTTCAAGTCTTAAAAAATACATCGCGGTCCTCGGACCATGAGTGCCGTCTGCCGTCGCAGTTTGTGAATGGGACAAAAGGTCACATGAGGTCACCAACTTGTCACCCCACCCGCCCCCTCCTTTCCACCAAGTTACATCACCGTAGCCCTTACGGAACTCACACGGCATGCAATATATTAAGGGTTAACATTTTGACCGGCCAAAGGTCACATGAGGTCACCAAGGTCACATGAGGTCACCAACATGTCACCCCACCCACCCCCTCCTTTCCACCAAGTTACATCATCCCTTTCGGGACTTATATGGCATGCAATATATTATGGGTTAACATTTTGACCACAGACACACAGATATTCGACCAGAGTAATCCTTATGTGCCTTCTGCAATTCTTGCAGACGACACAAAAACATGATTTTCTTGATTGATAAATCCCTATGCAAGAAAGTGTCATTTTATATTCATCATTAAATTAAATAAATGGTGAGATTTCAAGGAAAATGTTAACTGTTTGGTGAAACTTTATTGCACATTAAATGTGTAACATTTCAGTGTACATTTTACATTTTGTAACAGGTTGAGGAGCCTAACTTTTCCAGAAAAATGCACATTTCAGAGGGTGGACTTATTCTTTGAACTGTTATGAACTACATATTACTAGTAACATTCTCTCCCCTTTTTCTCCCTCACCTTTCTGTAGGATCAAGGAATACTATAGGCACCGAGGGGTGGACTCTATAAGCCATCCAAGCGACAGTCTTCATGTCAAGAACGGCAAGTGAGGATCAAACACGGGAGCACAGTGGTGTTATAATACGCCATAGGTCCATGGACTTTTGAGTCCCCAAAGTCTTGCAAAGAAAGAATCGTCCACTTACATAACTGAAATAAACTTTGTATAACTCGTAACCCTGTCTGTGTGGAAAATGAGATACACCCCTTTTGTGCGTAATTAGTGCATTTGTTTATCCCCGTCAGTAAGTAAATGTCTCGTTAATGCAGTAGCACAAATCGGTGATGTTGCAGCAATGAGAAGGTTACACTTTTTTCTTTTTTGGTGCCGAGTGATATGTATTGTTCTTGCCAATGTTTTACTGTTTTTTTAAAAATACTTGTTCATTTTTGGCATATAAAGAATAAGGAATCCTCCCTATTGCCAGATTTTTATTTTTGACGAATCACCCTAACCCGGCAATATTATATCCAATTATGTTTACATTTTACCCTGAATTTTAGAGTTCAGAAGTTTGACCAATGAAATGTATCATATGGCAATTTTTTTGACTTGTTCAAATAATTTTAGTCAAGAAGATCATGAACTCTTGTCTATCCAACATTTTATTAAGACTGACCCGAGTATAGTCCCCACCCTTTTAAAAAGCTGAAAACCTTGAATTTGTGGTGTGGACTAATGCCGAATCTGCCCGAAGCCGGAGTCGAAAAAATGTCTTTACTTCCTCGCCACATACCTATACGCCCTTCATGACTTCCGATTGTTAGACGGTTTTCGATAGTAACATTGTTTCCACCCTCATTCTGAAGTAGATTTGTCATCTTTTGTCAGAAACACCATGACTAAAATGTACTTTATTGATTTTTTTAGCCAAAAACGAACAAAATAGTCACGAAAACTGAACCAATTTGCCATCAGGTGGTATTGTCGGCAGCCCTATTTTGATTTGCTGTCATCATTATATGCCCGCTGACCTTACCATGAACCGTGTTCAAAATATGCTTTTCGTTTCAGAAACAAATCCACCAAAAACTATTTGTATAAGAATTGTATGAAACTGAATTAATTTTTTTATGACATTTTTTACTTATTTTAATACAGAAATATGGAAAAGAGTGAAAAAATATTGTAGAACACGTCTGATTGAAAGTAGAAAGCCTTGAGAGTGTTGAACCAGACACTGTCTTCTGCTGAATCTCCGCCTTGGCCGTGTTCTATACTCTTAAATGTATGTTTTTCACAAACTTTAATGGTTCAAGACGTCATTTAGAAACATTCGTGAGATGGAAGATATATTAAATATGGAATTTCGTATTCGGTGTATTGGAAAATGCATATCATTTGAATTCAAGGCTAAAAGTGTTTGTTTTTTGAAAGAAATAGTTTTCCGAATTTTGCAGTCAGTGTAGGCCAGTTTTTTGGCATGGGATAATACAGGATCTTTAGAATTTGCCTGCAATTTCCTGGACTTAGGGGTGGGATTTACCGACTCGAGCATTGGGACTATATCGGGTCAGTAACGGTAGTACCTGGTGTTTTTGAAGATGGGCAATGCACTATCCTTGCATAGCATTTCGGATGGAAACCTGTGGTCATTGTTCTGATCCCATAAACATTTTTTAAACATTCAACTGTAACCATCCATGGTGATATTTTTTCAATATCCACCCTTATTCCCAACCGGGCGTGTTGCTATCCAGACCCTGTCATACATTTGTGTCTCCCAAGGAAGTGAAAATGTGGCTCCGTAGCTCCTACCTACACCTGTGTGACACTATTCCATGATTACTCAGCAATCGGCCAGGAACGTAGCCTTTTTTATGACATCACTTCCGTCACTGATTGGAAAAGCGACTGCCGAATCTAATCAATAAGTTGCTAACATGCCTCAACGACTTGACAACAATTCAACTCAATCGCTCCGACGCTACAAGTGATATTGATGCTGGAAGCGATTAATAAAATGCTACAAGCATTTTTTCACAAGCGATTTTACAGTCGCATGTTGTGAAAGCTAGTATAACATGGCCTTAAGAAACTGCCTCCTGTCACCATATTCATTATTGGGATTACTATGCATGGAGGCTATTTTGGTGTTCCTGCGGATTATTTTACATCCCCACTCAGAAATCTTCACTTTCATCACAAAGCATCTGTATCGACATGGCTGACCAACTGCCTCGTAGAGTCTGGTCATGTACATGTACTTTTTATGTACTTTGTGTGTAAAATGATGGTCATAATGGCTATAACTTGAGTTACCTTTCGTTTTGGAAAATACGGATTATATGAATACAACCAGTAGAGATTTCTCTACAACATCAAAATTTGAGGATAACATTTAAGTTTAGATTTTTAGATATTTACTGATTTGACAGATGCCGTATTTTCGCGGGTTCACTTCAGACTCTTAGCATCGCTTGCGCCTTGTGTGTTTATACGCCGATCACACTTAGATTATATTCAAATTTTGATGTTTTCTTTTCAAAATTGTTGGTACACATTCACTCCTATCTGTTAAAATCAAAGTTGGTCAACAAAACCACAGAATTACTAAGAATATCTCACAATTTATACATAAAAGAGGTACTACATTCGTGTTAAACCTCGGACTGATATAGGCCATGTCCACTCTAATGGTGGTGTGTACCCTCAAACTGCAATCTTTCTTGGAGAATCTGTGATTAAATCAAAGGTTTGAAAAGTGTTACAAAAATCAGGGATATACCAAAATGGCCCCATGGACAGTAATTTGACATGGCTTCTACGTAGTTCCCCTTTTAATTTAAAGGCCATCGGTCTTCTTCATCATGGTTGCAATGAATTTTGCGCGAATCAAATTTCATTCCCATTAAGTCATGTGACATTGCCTGATTGTTAGGAGAATCAATTATAGTCCCCCCCTTTTTTAAGGCCTTTGATCTTCTTCATCATGATGGTTGCAAAGCATTTGAACGAATCAATTCATTCCCAGCAAGCAGGCAAATGAGAATCAAGTAAAAATTGCCTGATTTGTTGGAGATCAATTCATGATCTCGCAACCAGTTTTCAGGAGAATCATCACAAGGATCAATTCTGAGTTTGCGTCCTAGTTTATTAGGGTGTTTCATAAAAAAATGGAAGTTTTTGTTTCAACAGGCACCCCCTTCATTTTGTTCCACAAAGTTACCAAATTCTCCTGCATCATTACATGTGGTTGTCTCTCTTTGAACATCCTAGGTAAGGAATATGGCTGTTAAAATGGGAAGAATTATGGTAAGATTGAATTGCTACTCCTCATGTGCATACAGATGTACAGGGTGTTGGAAGTATTAGAATATGCTGTATAAGTGGAAATTCCGCGTACAGATATTTTCGCGATTTTAACAGTTTTGCCAAATGTGCGAGAATTTAATTTTATGGTATTGACATCAATGCAATACGAATCTAAGTTTTTATTTTCGCGTTTTTATGTTCACTCAATTCGCAAAAATAAAAACCTCATGAAAATTTACACTTACACGGTATATTTAAACATTAGCACTACTCACAATACATTTCCCTGTATAAGATGTGTGTAACAAAGTTGCTTTTAAAATCATGTTTATAAAATGACAAATACTTAAAACATTGGTGCAGTACATAATTGCTCTCACAGATGTGTGTGTGCTCTTTCACTTTACGAGGTATAAACAAGTGTGCACTCTCATTTCCAGGGTTAATGATGTAGGGTAACTAGAGAAAAGAATTGATTCTAGTTGTTTGTGCTAGAAAAAAAACTGGAGTGATTGTAGGGAAAACAAGTACATGTACCTGTGTATTTGAACAGTGCTAGCACCCCCCGAAGTGATAATTTTGAAATGTGTGTAGGGTTATTTGTTGTAGGGTTATCTGATTTAACTGATGGGTGTTTTAGGCTTTGGTGTTCCCCTAAGTAGTTAGAAACATTGCTATTCTATGCAGAGAGAAATGTGTATGTACGCAGATTTTCCCATATGTGTGAGGGAAGCTACAAGAACAAAAAGAGAAAGGAACAAATGTGAACAAATTAAAGTTGGTCTTATTTTCTACAGTGCCACTGGAGGGAATTCATAGGTTTTTTTGATTGCACGAAAGTTTTACATTTTTTGGATATCTCAAGTTGGGCATTAATTTAATGTTGTTTGTAGCAGGTAAGAGGTACTGGGCATATACATGTATGTAATATTTATTTATATTTAGTATTGAAAAATACATTGCTGAAACTCGTCAATTTAATATACTTGAAGTGTCTTTGTTCTTGCTTTTTGCAGTTACAGGCTCGTTAATCACATATTAAATATGCTACCCAAAGGTGAAAAATGCCTTAAACATAAAGTGCCAAATTAAGTTAGTTGTACATATCGGATGATTTTTATATTATATTGTATAAAATATATTGTATTGAAAATGCCAAAGAGAAGTATTAACAAAAGAAGTGGAATAGAGAGATAACATGGCTTGGAAATTGGTCCTGAAGGGGTATTTCTTAGAGAAAAGATTAACATGTGGGTAATACATGTATATACTACTTGAATGCAGAGATGTAGGATCGAACCGGAGACCTTGGAGATTTTTGAGTTTGCAGAGCATGCAACTGATATATGGATGGTCCCAGGTTCAAAACTTGGACACATATAATGGCTGTTATTTATTGTGTGGTTGGCTAATTTTTTTGTCTTTTATAATTAGCATCATGTTTTAAACTTTCCTTTACTGTGCAGCAGGCAATTTTTTGGCACGGTTTACGATTTTTAAAAAAACTTTTGCAAGCAACGATTGGGGAGCACCCCCTGGGAAGTACCGGTTGATCTGATTGGTTATTCATAGTAGTAAAGTAGTAAATCCAAAGTTTTAAATCCGGTTTTGTCCCCGTAAAACGGGGGTGGCTGGACTCACCTCATACTCTGATATAAATTTAAATCAAACAATTCTTAACCATAATGTGAGGTTTGATTGTAGTTCAATGAAATCCTCTGGATCATAGCAAAAACGAGTCGCATGAGATAAGTGTGCCAATACATCTGCCTTTACAGAGACTATGATTTTCTGAGCATACAATTTGCATGGCTACAGAACAACTACCGAGAACATTTCGGAAGTTTATCGGACAAATAAGTAGCAGAGCAATTTTTTCCAAAATGGCTGCATCCGCTTCCGTACATAGAATGCTATTGACATATCAACCCGTGCATGCTCATCTCATGGATTAGTCTTGCTTCTAACTTCGGAGGGCAATTGGCGAATTAGCCAATCAGAAACGTGCTTAGAAAGGGTCAGTGTATATACAGGTATCTAGGTTTATTTTAATTGGTTACTTGGAGGTTATATCAAGTTATACCATACAACGAGCCAATCAGAGATACTGTAAGAAAGGCAGACCTGAGGGCAGTTACAAGTCAAAAATATTTTTAACCTTAAGTACAGCATATGTAGCTGGCTGTATTCACCAATTCAATATGCAGCCAGTGTTCCGTATTCTAAAAAGTGAACATTCAACCTGTATATATTATCCAGTATAGAGTATTTCAAGGAACATGTTTTCACATTTGTTGACTTTCCTTCTTTGCACAGCTGCTTGAAAGTCTCATTTATTTTGACAAAACCAGAATAAGACAAAAAAATATCAATGGCGACACACTTTTGACAACTAATTTGGATTATTTATACTACTGACTTTATCCTGTGTAAATTTTACGAAATTCCATTGCGGGCAAATATGATTTTTCCTAAAAATCTAGTTTTAACACGTCTCTCTATCCCTATAGAAAATGGGCATATAGAGGGCGCTACAACATACAAATCATGACCTTTGTTGGTCTATTCCGGCAGTGGATTTTTCTGATTTTTGCAGAGGTAATAGCTCTTGCATGTCCCTACTTATATCAGTTGGCAAAATTGTGTCGCCACTGCTTATAACATTGCTCTAAAATTAAGACGCATTTGCATGGGGTCAAACAGCTGTGTTTGATGGGAAAATCATTCTGAGCAAATGTGCTTCCATAATGAAGAGGCAGCCATGTATATGATTTTTTTTCTTGACAAAGAGCCTGTAAATGTGAATTGTGACAAAGCTGGTTCAAATGATAATGCTTGATTTTGTTAGTCCCTAAAACAGTGATATAAAAAGCATTGTATTTTTTAATATTAAGTATGAAATATTGAGGCCTCCAACTGCTGAGGAAATCTCTTGCAACTGCAAATTAATGCAACATTGTCCAATAGAACAATTCATGTGATATCTGCAAGGTGTATTTTAAAAATGATAAAAGGTGGTGTTTGTGGCAACTTAGATTTCTATTGTGTGCAAAAAAGTGAGTGATTAGCAATTTCCCCAAGTGTGTGTGTGTGGTGAAATAGAAAAGCAATATGCACAAGATTAGAAATTGCATTTGAATTGTTTTGCCGTTAAGATAAAATGGTTTATGGAATTGAATTCGGGCAGCAACTGACCGTGCAAGAGAAAAACCAGTCACCTTTTAACTAGAAAAATTTTAGTTTTGGAATTAAGAAAAGCATTTGATAATATAGATTGGTGTACGACTAAATTGCAGTCAAGGATTGCATGTAGAAATGATAATCACTGTATTATTATTATTGTAAAGAAAGAAATGTTCATGTTTTGCTCAAACTCGAATTGGTGCATGCGGTTGTGGTGGCGGCAATAACTACGGGCATGGCAGTTGTTAGGTGTTTTAAGTTTACATGCATACACTTGAAATTGACGCTTTCTTGATTACCAAGTTATTTACGCACAAATGCAATATTTTAATGACACTTAATAAGGCACATAATCAACATTCCACGGGCTATATTTTGTTAGAACTATTACATACTTGAAGAAGGGAGGTGGTGTATAATCATCTCACAATTGCAAAATCTTGAGCTTTAGTGTCGTGAATTCCATGACATTCATTTCCCTTATTTTTGGATATCTTGTCTGTTGTGAGATATCGCAACCTGAGACAAACTTCCAGTCTATTACTTGATGTAAAGTAATACATAGATTTTATTGACTTTGTATGCAAGATCTACCGTATCTAAATGTATTGACAGTATTACCGTAATTTCCGGAATATAAGCCGCTCGGCGTATAAGCCGCAGGGCAGCCATTCTTTGGAAAACTTTTATTTTTGTTTCTGGTTTGGACTATTTATAGAATTGATGTACTATATTATAGATGACGCCATAGTAATAGCTACATTACATGAGTATAACTGCACTGTGCTTTTGCTCCAATAAAGATATTGACGCTAAACTGTGGCTCATTATTTCTTGGACATAACATGCATGCACATACCTCTTGCGTGAACTGCGCCCAACGTGCAATCCAACGGTGCGTTGTTTTGGCGGGGAAGCGGGTGTACTTAGTAACATGTCCAAGAAATTATGAGCTAGAGTATAGTCACTTATTAACAAGTATGCAGAGTTTTTCAAATCAAAACAAAAGTTATATTTTCATTAACTATTTTGAAATCAGATTTCTCTTCTAAAGTTAAACATTTGCCCATGTTAATGCAGTTTAAGTACTTGCCACCGAACATTGTAAAATAGTATTGACCATACTGAGGAAAAACGTCACAAAAATCAATGCAAGATAAAAGGTGTGCAAGGTTAGTTTTGTAGTGTAATTCAAAAAACATAAGTGTATTCAAGTTGACTAATTATTTACAAGGTGTGTGTAATGCAGTCAAGAATTTGCAATATATTTTTTGTGGCTAACAGGGTTGATAACCATTTGAATTAACTTAGGCACTGCATCCAAATACATTCCCTATGCCTTGGGGATATCCCCTAAGTGGATATCCTCTAAGCATTGGGGATATCCTGTATGCCGTCAGGACATCTCATATGCTCTTGAATACAATCCTGTGTTTGAATTTCATGGTCAGTAGATGATAATCAAAAAGAAGCTTGTCTTTCGTATTGATGGCAAAATCATTCAATTGGATATTTTTGATGGTCAAAACTAATCAAGAGCATTTGGGAATCCACTTTGGCATTATTCCAAGTATTTGGATACTTTGCTTTAACTGGTGTTTCAGCATTCCCTATTTTTCCCAATGTCTTTGTGGAGGTGTACCTGTTAAAATATATTTAGTATAATTGTAAAATCATTTGCTCTATAAATGTTTTGAAATAGGGTTAGAATAAAAAATTTAAACAGCTTGATTAGTGTACAATCGTGCTTCCTTTGAATTTTATTTTAGTCACAAGTTACTAGTGATGTTGCCTCAGTACATTTTGCTGACAATTTAAATTGATTTCAGTATCCCAGATCACCCCATAAACCTATTAGCATCACACAGAGATGAACAGCTCAAGATCAGCACAGTACCCTAGTTAGCCTTCATCAACATAATCCATTTCAACCAGGACCAGCTCTCCAGTTAACCTGTGGGTAGCGGTAGTAATACTGTAAAAGTGATAATTTTCGCGCGTGTAATTTTTCGCGTTTCAGCGATTTTTAACATTTTTGCTTGTTTTTAAATTCGCTCTTTTCAGCTATCCTACATAGACCTACACACAAAATAAACATTTTCGCGGGTTTTTAATTTCGCGCTAGCTCAGAAGTGCGCGAAAAGCGCGAAAATTAATGTAGCGCGAAAATTTCCACTTTTACAGTAGCTGGCAAGTTGCTTGTCCAGAGCTTGTTTTGTTGGTGGTGCATAACACTGAAGGCTTGAACTCACAAAAGACACAAGTGAATTGAAACAGAATCTGCTACACTACTGAGGTAAGGTGGCTACCTGCTTTACCCATTCCCTGGACCCGTGCTAAGCACATTCATGGGCCTCACACACCAGGGACTTTAGGAAAAAAGATTGACAATTACTGACCTCCCGTCTGCAAACGTGTGGGCACACGAACTGATATCAGTTTCATTGATAAACGGCCTCGAGGCCAGACACTCTGGATAGAAAATCTAGGGCAGTCGGTGGTCAGAATTGCTATGTCTCTCAAGTTTTGAGTAATGGTTCAACTTGACTGGCCTAAAACAATGGAACTGCTGAAGCGAATCTGGGCTAGAAGTAGCCCAAAGTCCGGGGAAATTGTCAATTAAAGGAGCATGAATCATCAGCCCAAGTGTGTCTAATCTAAGAAGATTACTACTAGTAATCTTACAGACAGAATATTCAACACAGTTGCCTATGGAGTACTGGAATTCAAAAATTTGTCCACTACATCAAAACATGCTTCCAGAACAAATTTTGGAAATAATTTTTTGAAAATGTGTTTGTTACAAACACAACATTTGGTTTTACCTGAGACTAATATACCAACCTACCTAGTATATTAGTCTCAGGTTTTACAATCTGGTATATGTGATCACAATTAAATGATGGTAGTCAAAGAAATTTGATTACATTGATTACATTGAAATATCAAATGACATGGTTTTTGAGAAACTCAAGTCTCTCTCCCCCAATAAAGCTGTTGGTCCCGATGAAATTTCATGTCGTATGCTTAAATTGTGTGCTAGTACCATCTGCCCAGTTCTGACCCGTATTTTTAAAATATCAATGTCCGTTATTTTTAACAATATCAAGTTACAGGTACTCTTCCTACATGCTGGAAGATGGCAAATGTTGTTCCTGTGTATAAAAGGGTAATCGTGTGACCTCAACATTATAGGCCAAGAGCATAATTCCATTGTTGTCAAGATGTTGGAGAGCATGTTTCTGCCTATTCGCGATCATCTCATTGAATAACAGTATTGTATACAGGACAACATGGTTTTTCTCTCGGGAAATCCTGTGCCACCGCATTAAACGAAGCTCTCTGTGAATGGAACCCGAATTTTAGATCGTTCGTACATCGCCCATCCCCGTATCGATTTAGTTTTAAGTTGATTATAGCCGTGCTTTTGATTACATCTATCAGGTAGTTCTATCTGGAGTAAACTACACCGCTACTTACGGCTTCTCAGAGGTCACTACTAAATTGGATTTCTCTTTATTTGTAAATCGGGTTCAGAGAGTCGTTTTTAGGGGTTATATGTCTGATTTTGTTACAGTCCTCTGGCGTTCCGCAAGGTTCAGTCTTGGGGCCGGCTACTTCAATATATATAATCAATATATCAATCTTCATCTCCATTCAAACAATTGTCAAATACCAGAAGATACTTTTTTATTCGGTAATAAAATGATGATTTCTGAGATTGCCATACTTCAAAATGATGGTCACTCTAAATTGTGGTCAGAAAAAACAATTGTCTCAACTGAATCACAGAAATCTAAGCTCATGTGTATCTCACGTCATAAAAATAAACCTTCTGCAACCTATTTTTTGTCAAATACTCGCTCTCCAGTTCCACCGTCTCGCCTTCTGGAGTTCAAATGCTGCTGACCTATTACTTGGATATGAAACAGTGTTTATATTGTTACCAAAAAGTGCAATAAATTGTTAGGTTTCTCAGAAACTGGTGTGGAAAGCAGGACCAAAATATTCTTCTCACATTGTATCGTTCAATTGTCCTTGCCCTTATGATTTTTGTTCTCCTGCCGGAGTTTTATATCGCTAAGGAGGAAATCCCCCCCCACAAAAAAACATAAATTGTTTGGAAAACATTCAAAGACGGGCAAGTAGATAACATCTTGGTCAAAAAAGGGGGGGAACAATCGTACAGGGAGCGTTTACCGAGCTTGATTAATCTAATGGAGTTGAATAAAACAGTAGAAATTATCTCTATCTGCTTGCAGTAGTTGTCTTACCAATTGAGTACATTTGATTCAGTAATTGGTCAATAATAGTTCGTCATATGAGGATCTTCTTTTTAACCACCATATCACACCAAAAAACTGACAGTTTCAAGCCTTGTATATCTGTTAAATTTCCCTCCTTTGTGGTCTGGGGTTCCAAAATCAATTAGGAATATGTCATTCAAACACTGGCAGCAATTCTTTTTAAAAAAACACTCAAAAGTATTTTTATAACAAGTGAGTATTGAAGAGCTGGACTTATAACAAATATCTGTCAATTTTATAATTTTGTAGTTTATAATGGATTTTCATTTAGGGTGTTTCCATGGGGTGACAACCTTTTGACGTGCTTTCTGGCGCCCTATGGGTTCGGAAGCCTTGACGGACCTTAGCGGAATAAAAAAACACGGTTTATATGTGGTTTTGTTAGTTAAGTTTCGAATCGTGGGGTGTAGGGGAAGTGTGTCGGAGGGGGGTGCTCCTTATGGAAGCACCATTAATTTACAAGTTTCTTGCTTCCCCATCAGTGGCCCACTTCCTAGTCGTGAGTATGAGAAGTGTGTGTGTGTGTGGTGACGTTGAGGTGTGTGTGAGGCAGTGTGGTGTGACGTGTTGTGTTGTATGTGTTGGGGGTATACCAGACTGGAAGGGGCCAGAGTGTGAAATACCTTAGGGCATATGCAATAGTACATTAATGTGTTTGGTAATTTGTGTGGCCTCGTGGGTTTGGTTGGGAGTCACACCTCTGGTGGACAGCGACTGTTGCTTATGACTTCACCAGGCTCGCATTTCTGTTGCCACCTTTATTTATGTTCGTCATAATGTTTATTTGTACCAGTTGAGTCAATAAAAACCTACATCAGAATAAAAAATAATTTTAAAATAGTTAAGAATTATTTGGCTCAAGTGTTTGATTGGGGTATAAAGAGGGATTAAAAAGGTTTCAGAAACGTTTTTGTTTGGTGTCATTTGGACTTTGGGGAAGAAGTTTATGCCTATTTTGCGGAGAGACGTAAAAATTCCTGTTTGGCCGATTTTGAGCCAAACAAAGATGATCGTGTGTTACATAGAGTTAGTAAACATGGTCTTCAGCAGTGATTTGAGCAAAAACACTTAACACCAAAGTATTGTTAAAACAATAGAAGGTGGGGAGTGATTGAAGGATTATAAAAATAATATCCCGGAGATAACAAAAAGAAAATGCCGAGTAAAAAATGTTCAATTTCCCAAATAAGAAAGTCAAGATAGCTGGTGTAAGACCACAGTTTACTTTGGTTCAGCAAGATTTCATGGTTTTAACCAACAACGAAACTTGGGAGCCAGAGTGAAACCATAGAAGGTTTTGTATTCCGCTTGAAAAAACAGTGCGATATTTAATATTTAAGTTTTAATTCCAATTTATTTACAGAAAACTTCAGCTTTAGTTCTTCTCTCAATTTAAGGACGCTGAGTATATTGTATTTGTGCAAAATAATTACCTTAGAGATGTAAAACAAACATTTCTGAGCAGTTTCATTATGTTCATGAACTGAGACATTGATATGGAGTGATTTTCAATAACTGACTCTTTATGATTGAACAATGGTAATTTAATTTGATGAATATATTTTACTTATAATTATGTTACACAATAGACCGTTTTATTCAAACTGATATGTTTTTGTTGAGAAGAAATTGATACCATCTAAAATTGCATGTGTGAATTGCCTTTGCTATAATATGCTATGGTATACGTCAGGGTCAGTCTCTCCGCATTATATGGCTAAAATCGGCCAAACAGAATTTTTAGGTCTCTCCGCAAAATTGACATAGTTTCTGAACCCGAAGTCCGAAAGACACCAAATAAAAATCTTCTGATAGCCTGTTTATCCCTGTAAACAACCAAAGCAAACATTCAAGCAAAAATAATGTTTAACCTTTAAAGAAAAAATCTTTACTGAATGTAGGGTTTTTATTGACTCACACTGTATATATATTTCTTGATGTATTTTTAGCCAAATGTTTAAATAAATAAATAAATAAATAAATAAAAAAAAGAAATTCAAACCCCCATGCACATAGCTAGTTGGGTGCAGAGGCAACATGCACTCCCCAGGATCTAACAAGAAGGGAGAAAAGAAGCTGAGAAGAGGGCATTGAAATAAGACTCGAATTGCGAAGGGATCATCCCAACACAACACTCAGAAAGTTTACTGCCAAAATGTACTACCATACACCTACTTCTACATCCCGTTTTAGTTTTACAGTGTAAAAGGGTGTTGCCATTTAGAGACCATGGATTGCTGGGCACGTGGTAGTTTTTGACCACCAACCATGCTCCAGTAGCATGCCTCCCTCACTAACCTAAAGGGGAAGCTTTTGTTTTTGGATCTTTTTTGGACTCAGAATTTTTCCTTCTTACCTGCAAAAATAGTGGAAAAATTTATTTTAAAGGTCCATGGACCCGATCGCTGAGATGACCATTTCTATTTTCTTAAATTTCTGTACCTCAATTATCCTGATCATATCGCAACAATTTTTAAAGTGAACTCGGGAAGTGTTAAATTCCAAGATTAAATATACCCACTGACAGGTCTGTCTCTGTTTTTCGCGAACGCAGTATCAAGATAAGCCATGGTCCATGGACCTTTAAAGAAGTCAGAGTGAGATTTAAACCCTATAGCACTGTATCAGTTTTACCAAACCACAGATCAGCAGGATTGGTGTGCCAGATTTCAAATTCAATACTTGATTAATATTTAAGGAATTAATTGACACTGCTGTTGTGATCAGCATTCAATCTACCTCTAGAACGGTTGTCACAACTTAGAGCTCCAAGAGCAGTGGGGTGTCGGGGAGGATGGGCTGGTGTCGTGGAGGGGGACGGGCGGGTTGTCGGGATGGGACGGGTGGGTGGGTGGGTTCATATTGTACACTTTAAACATGTTGTTGCATTTATCGCATGTAGTGATCGCGACATTCAAGCGGGGACATATTTACTCATCGCGTAAATCGCCTTGTATTTAACTCTTCGCTTGATATCATCTTAAATGCCAAGCGCTCTTGCCAGCTAAGCTGTGGAGACACAATGGTAATTGAGTGGATCGATATTCATAGTTGAGGAACCATTATTTTTGCCAGAGGACTTACACAGGAAGAATTAATCATTTATGCCACGGTGGAATTGAGGATTTAGGGAGAATTTTCGCAAACGAAAAAGGGGGAACATAAAATTTCTCATCAAGGAGAAATTTAAATAGGAGATGTAATTTTTTTTGCCATATGCTAAGGGGAATGCTAAATTTTTGATGAAAAGTTTAATTCCTTCCAAGAACAAGTAGGTGTGTCGTCAAGTTGTCACCTCATCAGTCAAACAAGAACTAAATGCAGGACAAATTTGTGTACTTTTTTTTGAATAGATGTCACAGTTTAATTAGCAAAAAAAAGTATTTTATAATCATGTACAGTTTTGGAATTTTATATTTATACATAATGGTGCTTTGTAGCAAGATGCATTGCAATCATTTACACCAATCTTTCATAAACATGAAACTTACAATTATGGACGGATTTACATTCACATGTACAATCTTCAGGTAAAGTAGCTATATTTTTTTCTTTGAATGAGAGGTCTGGTGACTTGGGAAAGATGCCTTATTTAAGCATCTGAATTTACATTCAAATGAAAGACTACATATAGCATTGAAGAAGTCAGCAGTTTTATTTTCATGTGCAAAACGGTTATGCATTTCAACAAAAAACCGTCTACCACTGAATATCACAAAATTCTCATCGAAGTCCCAATAATTAAAATCAGCTAGCCCACAGACCTTACAGAAACACCCAATATTGCGTGTTCAAATAACTTGGGCCTCAGTTTAAATTATTTAGAGCAATAATACTACATTCCATAAGACATGCCCATCTTTTACAGCGGCTAGGGGCCACCAGGTAACCCCATACTTTCCGTGTAACTCGCAATACAACCGATTCTGAAGTTTCCATTGTAATCTCCAAGTCCAAAATAGTATATTAAAATTTTGCGCCAGAAGTGGGAATCGAACCCATGCCCTTTAGATTACAATACGAGCCGCCTATATCCGGACGCCACGCAAATCCGAGCCGGCAGAATAGCATTTTTTAATGAAGACATTATAACGGAATAAAAGCGAACAACATGACATAATCTTATTGATTGATGAGGTTACCTGGTCGGCCCCTAGCCGCTTCTCATATTTTTTCTCGACGTTGAGATTATAAACTCGCTGTGTGAATTCAAGATGGTCTTAAGTGCATAGCTGCCTTGTAATACATCTGTGTGTGCCATTATGCCTAGAAAAAAAAGTTTGTCTCGGCTTCCCAATTGCATGTGTCAAAATCACATTTAAGCATATTTCTTTTTTTTTTTTTAAGGTTTTCAAGAGGTTTTTAAATAAACTCCTCAAAAAAGTTTGGAAACTTTTTTTCAGACATGTATTTCTCATTTAATTGAAAATGTTATTACTTCTTTTGCATATCAGTGCAAAGCTCAGGTATCCTCTGTACAATGACATCAAAATCATAATTGATTTCTTCATGGTTGAGTGACACTCATTTGAATACTGGCAGGTCTGAAAAAGAAAGTGCCAAATTTCAATACCTCAGTTAAGAGTTACACAGGGTTACACCCTTAAGAGGATTAGGTTTGCTTTGAACGCGGGTCTCTGAATAGGAAATGTCAACGAGTGGTCATTCAGTATCTCATCATGCCACCGCAAGATCAGATGTACAGAAGGCTTGTGCCATGGGGAAAATTTAAGCTGGCATATCCCAGAATTAAGTTGGGGTAAGCCCTAGTTCTGTATCAAAATGAAAAACAAAATTCCGTGCAAACTGGTAAAGGGAAGGTGAGACCCAGAAGCGGTTGTCCTCGGGTGACAACACCCCCAGAAAGACAGGTTTATTATCATTTTTTGGTGTTATGCACAGAGGAATAACTGAGCTTTTCACTGACATGTAATTGAGTGTAATAACATTTCAAATTAATATACGAAAACATGTCTGAAAAAAATTTCCAAACTTTTGTTGAGGAGTTTATTTAAAACTGGTCAAGAAAAGAGAAATTTGGCCACAAAGTGGCTGAAAAAAGTAGTGTAAAATGCATAAAAAATTTCCTCAGTGTGCATACCTTTTTTGACTAAAAAAATGCATCGCCTTGAGCTACAGGAAGCTGAAACGAACTGTTCTTTTTTTTTTGCCTTATCTTTCCTTGAATCAGTGGCTTTTCAGATTTCAGATGACTCTCACCTGAAGAACCATTTCAAGAGCCCCTGACCAAGGACTTCGCATAATCAGTGGCATGTCTTGGAGGATGCTTTCAGGCTGCGCCCCCAGGGTTCCAGCTCAAAACGTGCAAAATCAGCCTATTTCAGCTATCAGAGGTCCTCCCGTCTCCCCTAGGTCTGGATACGCCAGTGAAAATACACTGTTTGATGGGAATTTCTGAAAAATGGCAGCTATTGCATATAAGACCTTCCTTGCATTCACAAAACAAATTGTTAAAGCAATAACAGCATATTTTTGCAGAGCGCCCCCCAATTTTCAAAATTTGATATTTTTGCACAGTTATGTTGGTTATGTCTAGGAAACTATACATGCGAACGAGAATGCTACAAAATGCGTATTTATCATAAAATAAGCAATTTTGTAATTAGAATTGGGATCCTATTGTACTTAACGGCAGAGCTGGAAATGCTAATTTATGTCTGCCCATGATGAAATAGTGCGACCTCAAGAAAATACCTCTAACTTCATGCCTGAACCAATAAACAACTAATGGATGAGTGTAGATATATACATGGCACTATTTCATATTGGAAGGACGTTTCCAACGGCCCGGCGTTGAAAAATATTGGAGATCTCCAATATTAATTATTCTACTTAGAAAATACCTTCGTTTGCAACACCTAGATATTAATGAGCTTAGCCACTCACAGGTATAGTTTACTAGCCAGTTACCAATGCAAACCATGTAAAAATCTAACTTTTTGGAAAATTGGGGCCGCTCTAAAAAATGTGCATTATTGCTTTAACTCCCTTGAAGTGGTTCAGCTGTAACTGATCTACATATCTGAATAATAACAATTAAATTTTTTCCAGAACGAAATCAGGAATTTTTTGGTCATATTTCTTTAATTACATTTTAAAGCCTTTAAAACAAAATCTCTTGTTATCACCAGAAAACATGCTCGATAACAAAAGGAATCTAAAGCTTATTCAGTCAATGCATACGAGAGTGAAATGCAGGGTTTACATTTTACCATGCACACTCGCACACTTTCACTACCAAAGTAATCCCTGTGTGCCGATCTACAAAGAGACAACACAAAATGGCTTCCTATGAATTGATCTAGTGTTATCAAAGGTAGGAAAACATTTAGGTCCTAATTTGTAGCATCTACCTTTTTTCATGTTATTGAAGAAATAGACAAAGTCTTAAATGTAGGCTAAGAGCATTAGTTTTAACCTGGAAATAGATGATAACAAGCTGATTTCAGGATAGGTCAAGGAATATGAGTAGAATAACATACTAAAAGTCCCAAAAATTCCCCTGGAGCTCCTTCAAAATCCACGAGGAGTCCAAAAATGGCCGCCATTTTTCTATTTTTATCATAACTTCGAAACAGACAAGTTGGAAATACAAACCAAGTGTCTATATATATGTTAGACACAGGGAATAATAAAGTCCTTATTTTGAGACTTAAAACTCACAAATATCCTAAACTAGATGGCGTCCAAAATGGGCCCCCATTTTCTGATGTATCTAAACTTGGAAGTCGGCAAGTTAGAAGTACCAATTAAGTGTCTAAAATATGTGTAAGGCACGGATCAATCTCATAGAAGCATTTTTTAGAGTGTCCAAAACTCAGAAGTAGCCCAACCAAGATGGCTTAAAACTTGTTCATATTATTCTTGTATACGGGTACAATAGTTTCACCGTCATCTGGTGCAGGCATCTTCAATACTGATGTCAAGTATTTGGCACAATTCATCATCATTGACATCTAGTAATGTTGGTGCAGTGATGTTGCCAGTTTGACCACAGCATTTGCTGTACATTGAGGTGTATTCAGGTGTACCAAGAAACCAAGATGTTCTTGCACTGATTACAATAATCAGGTGTGAGCAAAGTGTCTGGTGTGAATGACGATGTCGTTTCTAATTTTGCACATGTCGCCATTCCCTTTTGTTGGGAGGCAGAAGTGCACACCCATCCATCTTAAACGGAGATAGGGTGGAAACTGTGATGATTGACCGTGGTATGCTATTTGTCGGTATTCATCAAGTGATTTAGGAATGCTACCCCCATAAGTTTAGGAATATCAGCATGATCTATGTTAATAAAGCTATCCAGTCAGTCTCGTAAGATCCTATATCACTCTTCATATTACATTAACCATTCTGCACTCTGATTTGTTCTAATAGGTTGTAATTATATAGATGTTCTTTCGTTTTTAAGTCCAAATCTCAGTGGAAGGTCCTCTTAACCAGCTGAGAGTTTCATCGACCAGGTTGATAAGGTTTGATTCCACCTGGAACTTGTAGACCTCACAGTCATCTATGAATGATGTGGCTAATGGTTGTGGCCTACACAATCGCAATTTGAAGGACAGTGCTTTGTACGGCCAATGCAGTTCTGAGTCTGTTGAGCTTGACCATGCTTATCATTAACGTCACAGTCTTGGCTGCTTGAGGGCTGTCAACAAACTGCTTAGGTTCAAGGTAGAGGATGACCATTGCTCAGATCATATGTCATCGATCCAGGATGGAACAGGAATACGGCGACTGCAGTGTCATGGATTTGGGTAGCAAAGTGAGGTGGGGGGAGTAGGCTACAGATTCATCACATTCTTGGTGAGGCTGATCATCTGAAAGTTCCTTCTAAAGGTTAGAGGAGCTATGCCGATAGAATTGTAAGATATTCTACAAGACTACGTCTTGGCAGCGGCTGCCTTGGTGTGTTGATGGAAAGTAAGGCTGATGTCCATTATGACAGCAAAGTACTTCGGTGTGAGTCGGGTGACAGTTATCTCCAGCAAGAGTGATGTTCAGTTCTCCTTTTGCGCATTGATTTGCAAGGTGAAATAGAGCTGACGGTCTTGGATTTGCTGAGTTTCAAGTGTCATCGGGAATGAATTGGCTTACAGTGGATTAGGTCTTTCTGGAAAAACATTTATACGCTAAGAAGAATCAGCAGCCATCCCAAGTGCCGTATAATCTGTGTAGGAATAATGCGACCAATCTCTCTTGGCATTTCTAAGAGTAATGTTGAAAAGACTGGATTGGCCGGACAGAATATTGAGGGACATCTTTCCGAAGTTTGCGCTTTCTATGCATTAACCCATTCTGATGTCGCCAGGACAAAAAGACTGTCTTGGATGAGCAGCATTATGAAAACTTGACAAGCTTGACATCAGGGAAAGGCCCGGAAGGCTTTGAGTAGCTTGAGATAAGAGATCTCGATGCCAGACTGATCATACGCATCAGGTAGATCTATGAAGGATGAAGATAAGTATCCTAAGCGTCAAAGTTATGTAGAATTAAATGATTGGCTATAGTTTCTCGATGACAGCTGAATTTCACGAATGTTGAAGACTGTTAGGATTGGTGGGACAATGTGTACATATCGGTAGTAGATAATAGTAGCGCACGATTACACCAACATGACACCCGGACCGAGGACAATAACTGACAGCTAGTCTGACTCTGCTGTAACTAGAGTTGTTGATACAATTAACATGTCTGTATATTTGCTTCTGCCACCCTTACGAAGATGTGAAGAGTTAAGGAGTTGAGAATGATTCTGGATTAGGGTTAACTGTTTGATAACCCTCCGCTATGTGAGTGGTATGCTGCGGAAGTTAGAAAAAGCCTAAAGGCACTTTGAAATTTTTCTCTAAGTGATCTTTGTCTTTTTTTTATGCAACCTATAAAGGGTGTACTCATCAAGATGCCAAAGAGGGCTGCCCAAGTAAGAATGTGAGCACAAAGGTATAAAAAAGGAGACGGGCCAACAGCCTGAAGACCTATTCCTTTATTATGGCATATGTTGCCAAGTAAGACATCAGGAGGTGACATTAATGGACGTAACTTTTAGATGGTGGGGCAGGCCTATCATAAGCTGTGTTTTTCGTAACCGCATCAAGGGGAGGACAAAAACCAGAGTGAAAATTAATTAAAAAATTCTAAAATCTAATAACCATCTTCTTTGCCTAAAAAGCTGCCCAGTCTCTTAAAATGAAAAAATGTCACCTCATTTTTCTTTTCCCCAATATCCGAGACATGGATTCACATAGATACAGATAGGACCATTTGGAAAAACTGGCTAGCAAAAACACCCATTATTAGGCAGCTTTTTACTCAGTACGGTGTTAAAGTGACGGACATATGTGTTCATATTTCACAATCTCTAATTGTAAAATGAAGCATAGTTCAATGCTGAGTGACGTCATAATATTTGCATATTAATTACATCATTCATGATAGTAGATTTGTACACTGCCACAATGTACATGGCTGCCAAAGTTGCAGCTGGGACAAAACGGGTTGAAGTTGAGGGATTCATGGTCAGGCTGCCACCAAATAAATAGGCATGAACCCTTATGAGTTTTGCGCCTTTCTAAATAGTTTTTTTAGATTCCCTGTATATTAAATCACATGTTTTTGGCTCTTTATTTTAATATGATTGGTTGTAAAAGTTAGGATTAAAGAATAACAAAGTTGGTCTTTTTTTGGTTAGCTATTAGTTGTGGGCACTCTAGAAAATGCTTTAAAAACCCCCCCGTATAAACACTCTTTGTATTCTAATTTGCATATGAAGGTTATGATACCATTAAAAAATTGTGGCATTTTTTGGACGCCATCTTGATTTTGGGTACTTTGTCAGTTTTTGACTCTCAAAATAATGACTTTTTTATTTTTTTTATTTTTTTTACTTTTTTGATATTATATTTGTTTTCCAACTTGGATGCCTGGTTTGCAAAGATCTAGAAAATTATGAAAAAATGGCGGCCCTTTTGAACCGCCAATCTTTGAGTTTGGGTACTTGTAAGTTGTGAACTCTCAAAATAATGACTTCATTGGTTTCCTTAGTGCATTAAAACATTGTTGGCGATACTGTATTTGGATTGCCAACTTGTCTGTTGCAAGAACGATAAATGAAAAAATGGCAGCCATTTCGACCGCCATCTTGAATTGGAGAGAGCTCCAGGAGGATTTTCGGGATTTTAGTTGTTATTCTACGTAATATTCCTAGACCTATCCTGAAAAAAATTCAGATTGTTATGAGTATTTCCAGGTGGTTATCGCGTATATGATCTAATGCTCTTGGACTAAAGACAGCGCTACGCTTATTGAATTCCCAAAAGTATAATTCTCAACAGCAAGAAAAATTTGGGTCCATTTCTTCAATGTCTTATCACAAATTTGAGTGATCAATGGGGGGGTTTCGGGTCCTCAACTTTCTTGGCGGATGCCTTTTGACGTTTCTTTGCTCGCGTCTGTGTGGGCTATGGGCTGCCTAGCTACCTCTGTGTGGCTTCGCTGGTGCTGTACAACAAAAACATAACAATGATTATAGAGCTCTCGTTCTATGGAGTTCTTCAATACAGAAGCAAGAGATTTTGTAAAAATGGTTCTAACTTCTGATCCAAAATTGTTACACTTACTGTGGACGTTCGGCCAAATCAGTTGCGTTCTCAACACTTAGATGTGACTGCTGATCCGACGCTAGATGGATGTTTCCTAGCGACATAGTCCAGTTCCTTTGGCCCTTTGGGATTTCTTGAGATCAGCAAATATCATCAAATATATGTGAAAGTTTTAAACATCTTGTTCAGACCTATGACTTTTGCCTCCACCCCATCCTATAAACGGGGTTGTTTTCAGCCACATGATCTTGTTATTGCGTATGAAACAGAGATGAAGGACAATATTCAACTTTTCGCAATATTTGAGATTTGCTGATCTCAAGAAAATCCCCTAATGCCAAAGGAAACTGGCAAAACTATGTCACTAGAAACGGCCCACAGTAAGTGTACAAATTGAATCGAAGTGCGAAACCATTTTTACAAATTATTATCTACCGATCCTGATGAATCTATTCAATACTAGAAGCAAGCTAGCTATAGTAGCTAGATGGATCAAGATGCTATAAACACCAAGGGGGAGCACAGCCAATTGGAATTAGCAGGAGAGGATCCACAGGGGTGGGTGCACTCACATCGGTGCATGCATACTGTAAGTATAGGCTCCACTTGACCTCTACACATGGATAGCAGGTCTGAGTCGCCGCATTGAAATAACAGAAAGTTGGTTTTTGCCCTTTGCAATATGGCAGGAAATAATGCATACACCTGCTGTGCACATATTCCGCACACATGTTCTATTGTTATACAAAATTCCCTTAACTTTGACAATAAAGTGAAGCCATATTACGCAGGGCAAAATGCAACTTGCTGTGGTTTCAATCGAAATCGGCGACCATCTCAACGGGCACCAGGCCCGCTATCCATGGATATACGTCTAGCCTATTTCCTTTTCATCATTATCAATTGTGCTCTTTTGTTCAACTGTCCATTATAGTTACGAAGCGGTCAGAGACCGTTATTTAAACCTATGAAATTCATCACACCGTTATTTTTCCGAAAGTGGTCTCTGGACACTTCCGGAGAAAAATAACGGTCTGATGAATATTCATAGTTAAACAATAAAGAACAACTGAACAAAGGAAAATTCTAGAAACACCTCAGCCTCAGGTGGTACAAATGAAAGAAATAAACAATAGTGAAAGAACTTAATATCAAAGCTAATCGTGAACACAGATTGTCATCTAATCGTTAGCTTATCTGTCGATATACGATTCAACCAAAGTAGTGACGCTAAGTTAAGCAAATTTCGTCTTCACTATTTTATAGGGACAATCAAAACATTTTGCCCCTTTATTGTTGAAATAAACAACGATGAAAGAACAGGTGACTCAATACAAAAGCTTATTGTGATTGTCGGATTACCATCTGTTGGTTAGATAATACATGTATATCGACAACGAATAAGCCAAGCTAGTGATTCAAAGTCATGGAAATCTTCAGGTGACTTAATACAAAAGCTTATTGTGATTGTCGGATTACCATCTGCTGGTTAGATAATACATGTATATCGACAACGAATAAGCCAAGCTAGTGATTCAAAGTCATGGGAATCTTCAAAAAAGGGGACATTAAAACACGTTTTTTTTTACTTTAAAATGGTAACAATTGAACCCCATAATGCCAGATCACTTAATACAGGATTTAAAAATAAAATTGAGGGAGAAACGTATAAAAACAGAAGGGAATTTCTGCCTTTGTTTTCTTTATGCGCAATAGAGTGCTAATGATAGCCGTAAGACATAGCCTATTTAAGAATTGCCTAGATAGGATATCTTCTTAGCTTCAACTTCTTTTAAGAAGCACCATCCTGCGTAACAAGCATTCGGTAGAGCACCACGGATAACTCTGTATCAAGATCTTTAATTCGTGGTGTCAGAATCCGGGGTCAGATATATGTGTGAAAGGGTTATTTGAACTGAACCTACTTTAATATCCAAGCCTGCCTACTAATTAACCAATCAATAGGATAATCTTTCTCAACAAATGGGACCATTTTTAAATCAGATCAGGCTTAACTCGACAATAAGATTATCTCTCTAGAATAGTAAACCTATTATTGACTAGACATTGGTGTTAGACTCCTAGACAAATGAACATAACAGCACAAAAAAACCCCGAAATATATTCTCAATTTTACTGAATAATTATATAAAATCGATTTTCGTTCTTGTCACGACGTATATGTAAGATAAAGAATTCAAAACACACTGTTATGAAAAATAATGGAATTTTGATAAGGTCTGGCTTGCCTGTTAGACTCCGACCTAGCGGAGGTCGGAGTCTAACAGGCTCACCAGACCAGACTCACCATCATTTGTTATGCCGCAACCGGGCAAGAGTTAAGAACCCAAAAGCTCCTGTTATGACTCAATTGAAAGCCCCAAAATTCCCCTTTAACCTACCCTTCCCCAAGCCCTATCAATCATTGTTGGGGAATTGGCAAGACTGCTGATGATGGTACATCATTCAACATTGGATCCAGGGGAACAGTTTTCCGAAAATCTTTCAGAAGTGTTCCAACAATTATTTCCATGATTGTAGTCTTATGTCAGTGGTTTTTGAGATGGCATCCCAAAGAAATGCAGTCATTTGGGAAGCCATCACAAAAGCTACTGACTTAAGTGTTTAAAGGGCTGAAAGGGCTAACATTGTTGCTTGTCAGGATTTTTTGTTTTCAGCCATTTTGTCACTGTAGGTAAGGCACATATCACCCTTGACAAGATCAAAACACTGAACACAATTCACACTTGTTAAAATCTAAAAGACCACTTTCAATACTGTGTCACATATATATGCCCCACTTTGACGAATGTTGTGTCACCAAGTGTTTGGCCCAAATTGAAAGTCTTGTAGGTGCTTGTATGGGTCATTCCATGAGGATGGGGCACAGAGGGTAACATGATGAATATTTTTTAAAAACTATGGTCAGGATTTGACATGATATTTAACCATGGTCCTATGATAGCTTTAGCCCTACAAAGAAAATTGTTTAATTTGCTGAACATCGGAAAAAAATAGGGCAGGTAGGTCGGATTTTTTTTTTTTTTTTTATGTTTCCAAATCCAGAACACATATATGACACACATACAAAAACAAATAACACATCTTCACTTTTTCTGTAACCATCTTTTGTCATTTTGAATGTCCTGCATTCCTTTTTGAGAGTACTGAAGTATTACATCATTAAATTCCTGTTTTTGCATTCAGCAATTTTCATGACCATATAACTTTTTTTTTTGCACACAAAAAAATAAAAATATTTAGGGTCCGCGGCAGTAAAATTAGGTCCGGTCGGGTTTACGCCAATCAAACAATTTTTGTTTAGGCCTTATCATGAGGTATTTAAAGGTGGGAGACCCCCATCATGGTTCAATTTTCCATCGATTTGCATTAAGCAAAAAATGTGTACTAAAAAGAAAAGAGATGCGGATTTAATTTCAAGTAAAACAAAATGCATAGCATTTACCTGCTAAAAAGAAAAAGAAGAGTGAAGTGGGGCAGCCTACCTAAACCATTTAAATAATTGGTCCTAAAATACATGAATCAGGAAAGGCACAGAGGTCACTTTGTCAGAGGGGGCAAATTCATGGTTCGAGGCAGATTTTCTTGGTTTGAGGTGTTTTTTAAGGTATATTCCTGGTTGGAGGGGAAAATTTTCTGGTGAGCAGTGCAAAAAAGGGCTGATTTAAACGATGAATTTCAGCTGTTTCCTGGTCAAACCTCTCTGGGGTTGCACCTGCCCCCTTACTTGTTACGCTACTACATAAGAACTAACAACAACACATAAAAGCTGTCTGAAAACACCGAAAATGTATAGCACTGTTTTTGTACAATACCTTACAATGGACATCTGTTAAATAACTGCATATCTTACTGTGGCTTAAAGCAGATTCTGGCACTTGAATTAAGAGAGTGAGATGTGGTGCAATGAGTATACAATAGTTAGTGAGCATGTTTAATTGTAGAAAATGTTACCTGCAACGTCACATGTAAGTAAATCATATGGGCAGAATCACATGTAAGTAAATCATATGGGGTTCCCCGCATGATCAGTCTGAAACGTTGTCAGTCCAAAATGTTGTCAACCAAAATAAAATAGTTAGTCCAAAACTAAAATAGGGCAGGTTGAGGTTTTTAATTTAGGTTTAGTGATTAGGGTTCCGACTGGACTATGACAATGTTCCCAATCTTCATACTGGCAGTGGCGGCGACAGACCTCTTTTTCTGGGAGGGGGGAAATGGGGGAAAGTGGAATTTTTTTTTTTTTGGGGGGGGGGAAGTTAAATTCTGGGGGAAACAAACTATCCAAATTTGAAGATTTTTATTTAACCAATTTTGTCCCAAATTGCTTATTTCCCCCAAAATTTGGTGATTTTTGGTCCTGAATTGCTCATTTGTGCCAAAATCGTCATTTTTCTTTCGGCCGGGGGGGGGGGGGCAGAAAAAAATTAAGGGGGGAAATCCCTCCTTTGCCCACCGTGGCACCGCCACTGATCATAGGCAGCTATTCATATTAGTACTGTCTTTCCTGGAATTAATTGATGAAAGAGTTAGGTTAGGCTTTGGGTTTGTAGAGTTAGGGGTTAGTTTGGACGACCAATGTTTTGGACTAAGCCATACCCAATGAAATCAAAGGGCAGTTAGTCATTAGTATTACTTCCTTGGGAATTAATTGCTGAAAAGATCATGTTTCCTTAAAATGTTAAAGGCACTATAGTGATCTCCCAAAAGAGTCAAAATATTAGAAATTTCACAAATTTGGAATTTCTTTAAGTGAAGGAAAAGTCTGTAGTATTCGCATAAATGACTTTTTTCCTAATAAAAATGACGAAAAGAGCAGTTTTCAAAGATATGAATTTCCATTCAATACGTGTGTAGGAAGTTTCTGTTTTGGACGAGTGGGACTCAATATCCAATTTTTGTCTTTATTAAGCTGCACTTTCAGTCTTATCACTTGCAGGGTAAGTTCTAGGTAGCTATACTTGTTGCAGACAGGCAAAATCTACTTTTGATGATTTCTGATAATGCCTTTTAATGGCTTCATCTAAAATAAGAGCAATCAACACATTAACAAAAACGCTGAACCCACACACAACAAATTTTTCTACAAGTTTTTGATCACACCTCAATGGGAGTTAATGCACTCTTAGTTCAGTTATTATGTTTGTATGGATCCATTTGCAGGAAAATATTGGATCGCAAAACATAACAATAAAATGGATGATTTAGGCCCAATATTTATTGGGCTCACAATTAGTTTTTAAAATATTGGGCTCGACGCGTCTCGCACAATATTTTTGCAACTCATAGCTCGACCACTAATATGGGTTTCAATGGAATCTCAATTTTATACTAAAGAGGACTTAAAGAAAGATTTCTTGCAGCAAGATGATGCAACCTTGTTGATAAAACTACATGTACATGAAAAAAAAATGTTTCTTTAAAAAGACTTACGTGTCACTGACAGCTTGACTAGGATTGGCTCTAGCTATTCTTCGAGGTCTTCCTGTGTCTGGTGGAAATCCGGATGGATGCTTCGATCAGAATTGTCTAGCCCTCCCTGCTGTTTCACTAAAAGCATTCAGACCTCTGTCATCTAGGAGAAGAAAATAACAGAATGTTTGATACTAGTTCAAACAAGCAGGAAATAATGGATTTATTATTTTAACGGTCAACAATGTTAAACAGCATAATGTTGGGGCACTGACATTGCAAAGTGGTACAGGTACGTGCGGCCCTTAAGGACCCCATTTTGCCATCTCTCCAGCAGTTCCTAAGACACCCCTTGTGAGAAAATTTTTGCTCAGAAGCTAAATTTAGGCCAAAGATCAGAAAACTCCAAGCTGCAAATTTCCAAAATTTCATCCAATGACCCCATATTTCGGCGACAAAACAGTTTGCGGCCAAGTTCAGAAAACGGGGGACAGCACATTCCTATCTGAAAAAAGTTGAGTGCCCCCACCCCAGGACGTACCTAATAATAGCTTTCTTTCCAGTCCAATACCAAGGATATTACTATCATTTTTGTCACTGTGTTAAGAGCTTCTTTCCACTCCACTTTTTGCAAAACAAGATTACAATCCCTTTTGTCACTGAGATTGGGGCACTTGAGATATCCACAGAAAGTGTACCTGAAGTTTGATGAATGTAGTCAATTCCTTGAGCACTTTACCAAATGTGTGCAATTTGGTTAAATTTAAAAAAAAAAAAAAAAAAAAAAAAAATAAATGATTTTTTAAATACATGTAGTAGTGAATAATCCTGTAGTAATTATTGCATATTCATAACCCTAACACTGCAGGCTCTATATATGGTGAGACTTAACCCCAGATCACACTATACCACAACTGTTTCAGTCATACTTGCACTGCCATAGACACACACACCACACATTTGATTGTTGGTATATGTGGTATATGCTTAGTAGTGTAGTTAAATCATAACTATACCAAATGGGAGTAACTCAATCATATACCACATATACCACATTAATCAACAACAACAGCCTGCACCATAGGCCACAATGTACAGGGCTGCCAAGAGAATTGCGGGCCCAGGGGAACCTGGTGTTATAGGCTTACCTGGCGCGGGTCGGGTGCGGGATGTACGTGAATGTACAACACTTTATATGTCAATGATAGAGTCACATAACCACAAACTACCACAAAATATGTAGGTTTCTGTAACTATCATATACCAACAATATACCACACTATACCAATGTTGGTATTTTGTGGTGTTGAGCCTTGTTAGGGTTACAAAAAAACAAAAAACCCCCCCCCCCCCCCTTGGGGCCTTTTTTTTAAAATAGTAAAAAATACAGTCAATCAGTAAATACTCAGAATCCAGTCCCAACATATTGATGAGATTAAGGTGCTGGATAGGTGTTTTTTATTTTTCTGAAAGAAACCTTATTAACAAAATCAAATGAGAGAATTGAAATATTTTGGTAAAAATTAGGTCTCCTTAATTTGGATCACGTAGGGTCTTTCCCCTCTGCTACAAAAATATTACTTAAAAATTAGGGAATTAAAAAAAATACAGCGGTCCCGGCCCGCCAGTGTCGTCTGCCCGTCGCGGTTTGTGAATTGGGCCAAAGGTCACATGAGGTCCAACGAAGGTCCCATGAGGCACCAACATGTGCACCCCCACCCCTCCCCTCCTTTCCACCAAGATCAAGGGGCGGATCCAGATTTGAAAAACGTCAAAATTACACGGGGGGCTGAAGGCTGAAACTTGTCCAAAAGCTTCCACAAATGGGCTGATTTTGTCAAGATTTTGCAGAAGTCCGGGGGCGCGCGCCCCCTCCGCCCCCTCCCTGGATCCGCGCTGAAGATACATCATCGTAGCCCTACGGCACTCACACGCATGTCCATATATTAAGGTTACCATTTTGACTCACAAACAAACACCCAGAACAACACACAGATGTATACGACCAGAGTAATCCATTGGGCCTTCTGCAATTCTTTGGCAGACGACACAAAAATAAAACATTAATCTGGCCACTAAAAATGTTGATACTCATGTACTTGTCTGATACCTACTTTTTCATCTTTAGTTATCTCCTTGTGAAAGGGGTAAGCCGTACTTTTTGTGGATCCTCAATTGTTTCTTTGTTTATGTCAGAAGCTTACACCATCCTAGCCTAGCATTTAATTAGAAAAAAACAAACCAAATAGCTAAGATTACATTTGGGTTTCAAAAGCAAACATGATTAATTGACCGATTAGGTCACACGAATTCATTGTAGTGAATTGATGACGTCACTAGAACAAGGGTGTGAATTCTGCACATTGTAACCTAAACCCATTGTTGGAGTTACATGGGTTTTGATTATGATGGATTAAGAACTAACCATGCATTGTAATGATTGCGGAAAATCCACCTGGGCCCTGCTCTCAACAAAAACTAGAAGTGTTCGAGTCATATTATGTTTTCATTTAAGTTGGTTTGACATTATGATGCTGAAACAGGGTCTCTCCGGGCTATCACAGTTTTGTTTTAAGGAAGCGTAAATACTTTTCAAGCAGTGCTGTTTCTGACCTGACCATTTAAGGTAATGAGCACAGTCCTCATGATTGTACCTCAAGGCAGGTCATAGGCCCTCTCTTTGTGGTTGTCTCAATTTGCAGCTGGCGCCAAATGCATACTAACAATTTCAGAACAGATAAATCTAACCCGCAGCAGCATGATGTAAAGCTGTATAACATGTATGAAAGGGTTGACAGAGAAGATGAGAACAAGTGAGTAGTAAACAATAGATGTGTGGGTCAGAGACGAGTGGTGAGAGAGAGGGGAGAGAGGGTGAAATCTTGATTGAGTGAGAGAGAGTGAGTGAGAGAGAAAATAAGTGATAGTAACACCAATTATATGTGTGGGTCAGAGGACAGATCATGAGAGAGAGTGTGTGAGTGAGGGGGAGTGGGGAGTGAGGAGAGAGAATGAGTGAGTGAGTGAGTGCCGTGAGTGAATGAGTGTGAGACAGAGAGAGAGAGAGCAGAGATAGTCCTGGTGGTAATATGGGATGTACATATGTTGTGGGTTTAGATCTAGAGTGAGAGAAAGAGAGAGGGATGACATTAAATCCAAGATTTTGTATATCCTTGTTACTGAAAGACATCCATTCAAATGATAGGTTATCTTATAAACTATATACAATTGTATTGTTGCAACTCTATTGCATTGTGACTTGCAAAAAAAAAAAAATGTTTTGGGGAATTTCTTACCCTTAAATGTCCAGGAAATGCAATTTATAGAAACGATGCGGTTGTGTAAAGTCTACAAGAAGGGACAAGAAAGCATTCAATATGAGTTCACAAATGATGTCAGTAATCATGTCACTGGTAGGGTTTTTGTGGCACTGTTTATTGAAATGGAATGTCCAGTCAGTCACAACAGAAGATTGGGAGTAGGTTTATCACCTCATTACCTGGGACCTTTAGAGGTTTGAGGTCCAATTTTTCATGTTTTCCCCTCGCATGTAAGCATATCACCCAAATCACCTGATACAAATTTGAAGAGTTAAAACAGTTCAGCTGTTTGGATTGTAGAAGCAAAAAAATATTAATTGAACCATACGACATGTGGGCAGTGCTGCTAATTCTTAGTACCAAAACGCATAGATACGGAGATGTGCCGTGGATTGGGTCGCAAAAATCAGCCGTCTGGTAAACTATGACCCCTTTTTTTCACACTGGTTAATTATGACCCCTTGTTTTCACACAATTTTTAAAAATTTATTTTTTTGGTATTTATAATTATCGGTGGTGATTGATGTTGTTGGTATTAATTTGGGTTACGTCACCACCGATGGTTGGAGATCATATAGTCCATTGAACGTAGTCAGCTCTACGTAGAATTCGACATTGTATTGATTGCACACTTTTTAGTCATTATAATTATCGTAATCTCCGTCTTTTTACGTCATGATGTGGTTTCAGGTGGAACTTTAGTCGTGCCTCAACAGTGACACACTAAAGTCGAGAAGCAAAGACATGCTGGGTATTTGCCCGGGATATTTGATTTGGCAGTTTATGCTGTTACAAAGGAAATTTGGCAGGACATGCACGATTTGGTATAAATAGGGCCCGAAATATGGGTCATGGATCTGCAAGAAGGAGAGGTATAAGTTTGGGTCCACTTTTGAGTCATATAAATAGGTTATAAATATGGGTCATTACATTGCCACGAGGAGAGGCTTAGTGGCCTATAAGTTAGGGCGGTCCACGTCTTGAGCCTGGAAGAAAATTGAAGAAACAACCCCTCCCCCGGGGCGCTATCCCACAAAACTCTTGAGTCTCAACCAAGTTCAAGTTAGAAAATATATATAAAAATTATTATCTACCCCTATTTGTTGTTAAATCAGTTTGTGCTCCTTTTTCCAAAGTTCTTTGACAAGGTATCTCTTACCAATATTTACAAGACCATCAAGTGCAGTTTTATTGTATTGGGGTTCCTTGCATCAAAACTTCAGATCCCTTCTCTATCAAACAATCTCCAAAAGTCAATTTTCCTTCGAGCTTTGCGATTTCTACAGGAGATCGCCCCTCATCATCTTTGGAGTTGATGTTTGATTTGGTTTTCCACCCGTCAAAGTACGGGTCATCCTTCGATTGGAAACCACTTTTGCAAGCGTGCGCTCGCCGCTTCTTGCACAGCAAAACAATATTGAGACGTGTTCCGGATTTTTTTTCTGTTGCTGATAGTAGGGGCGTGCTCGACATGTCTCATTATGCCGTCATTTTCCCGGAGTTTTTCTGGGCACAAAAATAGCCTATCTTTGCTACAGAAGTTGGGTGAACAGGCGGTCGCTTCTCGTTTCCAAGAAAATCTGGTCATCGCTAGAGGGCGTAATAATTGTTGGGGTCAATCGACAGTGTCAAAATGTATGATGCTACCGCCTCTAGAAAAGCTTGGTATTGACTTTTATTATGAAAAGAACGGGATAAATATCTTTTCAGCGTGCTGTTTTCTTACCTGACCATCAAGTATGAGGCACAGTCCCTCTGATTGTACCCTCAGGCAGTATCATGAGGCCCTCTCTTTGTTGGTTTTCTCATTTCCAGCTGTGCGCCAAATGCAACTAACAATTTCAGACAGCTCATCCGACCCCATGCATCAGCATATTACAGCTGTATAACCTGTTATGAAAGTGATTGACAGAGAGAGAGAACAAGTGAGTAGTAAACAATATATGTGTGGGGTCAGATACAGTGGGGGAGAGAGAGAGAGTGTATATATCTGTGCTTGAGTGAGTGAGAGAGATGAGTGCAGTGAACCCTAAGTGAGTAGTAAACAATATGTGTGGGTCAGAGACAGATCATGAGAAGAGGTGAGGAGTAGTGAGATAGAATGAGTAGTACTAATATAATGTGTGGGTTCAGAGACAGATGTGAGAGAAGAGTGTGAAAGTGAGTGAGTGGAGTGAGTGGGTGAGTGAGTGGGTGATGAGTGAGTGAGTGAGTGATTGAGTGCTGAGACCGAGAGAGAGATGTAGTCCCTGTACTATTGATGTACAATATGTGTGGGTCAGATCTGAGTGAGAGAAAGAAGAGAGGGTGAGATTAAATTCCAAATTTGGTATATCATTTTACTGAAAGACCATTCAATGATAGATCTATCTTACACTATATCTAATTGTCATGTGCACTCTATTGCATTGTTACTTAAAAAAAAATGTTTTTGGGAATTTCTACCTTAAATGTCCCAGAAATGCAATTTAAGAAACGTGCGTTTGTGTAAAGTCTACCATGAGGACATCACATCATATTTATTTCAAAATGAGTCAGTGCATCTGTCACTGGTAGTGTATTTTTTCTGGCCCGGTTTATTGCAATGGAATGTCCCGTCAGTCCCACAGAGATTGGGATAGGTTTCTCATCTCATTTCCTGGGAACCTTTAAAGGTTATGTCCAATTTTTCATGTTTATTCCCTCGCATGTAACATATCATCACGCCAAATCACCGATTACAAATTGAAGTTAAATCAGTCCAATGTTTGGTTGTAGAAGCAAAAATAATAAATTGACCCATAAGACACATGGGCAGTGCTGCTAATTCTTAGTACAAACGCCTATACGGAGAGTGCCGCTGGATAGGGTCGCAAAATCAGCCGTCTGGTTAACATATGACACCCTTTTTTTTTCACACTCGGTATAATTATGACCCCTTTGGTGTTTGCACACAATAATGGATATTATCGGTGTTGATTGATGTTTTGGTATTAGATTTTGGGTACGCATCCACGATGGTGATATAGTCCATGAACGTAGTCAGCAACAAGATAAACGAAGGAAACTCGGGAGACGGTGGGATTAGTATGGAGGTAAGAATGGGAAGTGAGGGGAAAGGAACAGGGCGTGAGAGAGGAAGAGAGAGGTCGTGGGGAATGAGGTGAAAGAAAGAAAAAATTCTAGGCGGCTGAACGGACCACGAGGTGAAGAAGGAATGGGAGGGTGAAAGTACAAGTTGTGAAGAGTGTGGAGAATAGGACACACAACGGGGGGAAGCGAGTACAAATTACAGGAAGACTGACTAGACCTAAAGAGGTTGGTGGGGAGTGAAGGAAAAGAGAAAGCCCAACCGAAGGAAAGTATATGGCAGGAAGAGAAAAGAAATAGCTAGACGATAAGAGTAGGGATGAAAGGAAAAGGCCAAGGGAAGGTTCAAGAGGGCAAGAGGAGCAGATGGTGCGTGCGAACAAGACCGAAGAAGCGGGGACGGGGAGGAGGGAAGAAATGGGGAGACGAAAAGACGGAAGAATGGAAATGGAAGGGGGGGCAGCGGAAGGGACGGAGGGGTGGCGAGGGTTAGACGAGGAGAAGGCTGGAAGCAGCAGTGGGGAGGGGAAGGGCAAGTGAGGTAGAGAGAGAAGCGGCCTGAATGAAGCGCGTTAGAAGAGTTTGCATGAGGGGGGGATGGAAATGGTCAGAGTGATGAAAGAGAGTAGGGGTAAAGAACAGGAGGAAAACGCGTGGCAAACAGGTGAAGCAGAAAACCAAGGCGAAAGTAGTAAGAAAAGGAATGGGGCGGGGAAAGAGAGGGTGAAGGGAGGGTGCGAGATCTACGCAGAAATTCGACATTGTATTGATTTTGCAAACTTTTTTAGTCATCATAATTAATATCGTAATCTCGTTTGTTTACTCCTGCCCACTGGTTTCATGTTACCTTCGTCGCGCCTTCAACATTGCACCTAAGTTGCGAAGCAAAGACATGCTGGGTATTTGCCCGGTTTTTGATTTTGGCAGGTTTCTGCTGTTACAAAACTCAAAGGAATTCTGGCAGACTGAACTATTTGGTATAACTATGGCCCGAATATGGGGTCATTATGCAAGAAGGGAGGGTATAGTTCGGGTTCACTTTCGTCATCCTGAGAAAATTGAAGAACCCACCCCCCCCCTCCCCCCGGGGCGCTCTCCCACAAAACGAAGATCTTGAGTCTCAACCAAGTTCAAGTTAGAAAATATATATTACGCCCTATTTGTTGTTAAATCAGTTTGTGCTCCTTTTTCCAATTTCTTGTACCAGGTCATCTTCCCAATATACAAGCCAGATCAAGTGCAGTTTTCTTGTATTGGGGTTCCTTGCATCAACTCCAGATCCTTCTCTATCAACAATCTCAAAACGGCACTTTTCCCGCTTCGATTTCTTGCGATTTCTACAGGAGATCGCCCCTCTTCATCTTTGAGTTGAGTTTGGTTTTCCACCCGTTCAAAGTACGGGGTCATCTTCGTGGCAAAACCCTCTTGCAAGCGGGCTGCATCCGCCGCTCTTGCACATTTGCAGAACAATATTGAGACGTTTTCCGGATTTTTTTGGTGCGAGTAGTGCGTGCTCTACCTGTTCTCCTTCTGCCGTCATTTGTCCCGATTTTTCTGGCAAAAAATGCCCTACTTGCTACAGAAAGTTGACAGGCGCGTTCCCCTTCTTCCACAGAAAATCTGACTATCGATTAGAGCGTCATATTTTTTGTGGTCAATCGACGTGTCAAATGGTTATGATGCACCGCCCTCTATAAAGGCTTGTATTGACTTTATTATGAAAAGAACGGGATAAATAGCCACTTTTTGACAGGGATATGCAGTATGAGGGCTACCGAGAAAATCATAAAATTTTGTGTTGGTGTCTGTGATTGATGGTGAGTAATTCACATTTTCTCGTTAAAGAACTTAATTTTCCTGTTTAAAATTGACAAAAGAGATAAAGAATAGATTTCTTTGTACAATAATTGGTTGGGAATTTTGACTTTACAGATTTGGAGACAGCATTTTCTCTAGTCAGGAACCGGTGTCATATTGGACACTGGCTGTAATGGCTAGGACTAGTTCACTACAGTAACAGTAACTAGGACTAGTACTGAGTTCAGACGTTGCCATTAATGAACTTAGCCATTTTGTCCTGACTCACGAGTTTCAACTTTTGCAGAAGGATAACTTATCGTTAACTTTATTTTACTCACCCTCATTACGTCAGCAAGCAGTGTATCTCATGATTCATATGAGATTGTTGATGTCAATTTCACTTACCTATTTCGGAAAATATCGAATTTTTCGTCAGTTTACTCATATGCTTCCACACTCCGTATCGTAGATAGAAATCGCAAGGACTCATGGGATTAGTAAGCACGCCACTGACGAACTACGCATTCGTGTTTTGCGCCAGTTATTCTATATTTCCTTGACACGGATGCTAAGCCACACCCCTCTGCGGATATCTAGCCAAAAGTCGTTCGAGCGCTCCTTCTTTTATTAACATAAATTGACTGAAGGCCCGTTTTACAAGGGTTTCCTTGTATTTTTTTTTTGTGCATGTTTGTTGTAAGTGCTTCGGAAGAGACGTCTCTAGTACCCATTTCTGTCTATTTAACGTCCATTGATTTTTCTGTGTGTGCACCTGTCACTTCATTCCTCACCGATCGAGTGTTGGCGCGTATTTCATGGACTAGTCAGACGATGGCAGCCAATAATCACCAATTTAGCCGTCGTCATTGTTTTTATTAGACAAAAGCAGGGATTTCTGAATTGTTAGGCCCATTTCAAAAATTAATCCGTTTATTATAGACCTAGCTCACTTCTCTTCACTTTGTGGGATAAGGCCAAACTTTTTTTTTTTTTTTTTTTACTAGGAGGCCTCATAAATTCTTTATACCCACATATACCGCATCAAGTAGTTACTTTTTGGTATGGGCGCGGCCGTCTGAATATGTGTTGGAAATGGGATTTTGTTTCATCGGTGGTGTATGCATTGTTTACCGTGGTGTACGACCGTTAACCTCGTCATTTATGCTTCGGGTTTCATTCGGACTTCAATTCGCGGTTTAGGGGGAACTCATCCGTGCCCTCCTATTTCTTCTCAAATTTACAATTTGTGATATCAAATTGTAAAACAAATTGTATGTCCAGTAATGTAGCATGCAAAATGACATAAATCATGTTGATGCATATTGGCGGTATTTTGTCTATGTAACCTTTCAAAGTTTAAGTTCATTCAATACCGTAATGTCACTTCCAATACAACGCAACTAGGACATGAGAATCCTGTTCGATAATGCCCAGTGCTAATGGATAAGGATTCGAATGTCCTAGTTACTAGGACTACTGTATGCGAGATAAAAAATTATAGCCTCGCTTCCTCAAACAGAATGACAGCGGCAACTTAGCTAGATCGCTATGCAATTTATTAATAAAACTGAATGAGCTCATTCATCAATATAACTTCTATTATATTGCTAAGTATAACTGTATTTTTTCTCATATTTTTCTACGCCTAACCGGGGGTGCCCTAATGGGCATCTCACGGTTCCCTCTTCCGTCCAGACTTGCACCAATCATGTTTTTTCCCTCTCGAACTTTGGTAGGGGTGGTTATCTTCCTTATTCGTCCCTGAGGGGGGGGGAATGAGGTTTTGTCTCTATGGTCATTTGGGGGAAAATAATTTGGTTGCTACATTACCTACAACCAAGACCTACAATACATAACTCTATAGTACACTACAAACCCTTGTAGTTGTCTATTTTTGTGGAGAATTGGGATTAAATATAGTTAGGGATAAAATACTAACAATTACACTACAACAAGAACTACAACGACAATAACTACTATAGTACAACTACAAAACAACTACACACAACAACTTACTCCTATAACTACAACTACTCTTACAACAACTACTACTACACAACTACTATTAGTCTATTACAACAACGACTACACCCAACTACTCATAACAACTACTAATCAAACTAACAACTACTACGTAGCCTACTACAACTACTACACTATACAACAACAAGCACACCACAATTTACATTGCTGTTATGATCAGCAACTGATAGTATTCAAAATTTGAAGGTACCATGTAGTCAGACCGTTATGAACGATTTAAAACAGGAAAACAAGAGGCATTTTTTTGTGTTGAATGTGGTTTTCATGATCTCAACTGACACTTCCAGCTGGTACTTCAGCTCCCAAGGTCGTGACGTCCTCGATCGATTTATCACCTCACATATTCTCATAAACAAAAGGACGTTGACTCAGACTTGAATGTCTTGTGTCAATTCGGACTCACTCACCATGCTCACTGTTTCCTCTCGTCTGTCTGCAAATCATGAAATCAAGGAATTGTCACTGCGTGACTGTGGTCGAATCAAATATTCCCAATAATTCATAAGGTGAGTAATGCCTTTTAGAGTAGGGGTCTGACAAATTAGTTGTGTATGTCATTATTTTCAGTCAGGTGCCCATTATTAGATTAGAATCTTGGGCGATCCTGTCTTTCGGGTCCACGATTCATAGGATACTATTTTTGAGTTGAAAAAGCATCAGTTTTAAGCTAGCTCACAAGGTTTAATAGCTCCCCTAAGTGTTTGTGGTCCAAATGCATCTATCTAGATCTTAATTGCTCCAAAAACGTTTTTACCTGCTTTTGGTTCACTTTCAACGAAATCGGGATCGAAGGCTAGCAGCCGCTAGTCGGGAATCGGCTGTTACCGAGCCTCGACACTTCCTCCTTTGATGTCATTTTGGGTGGCGGAGGGTGCAATTCGAGGCTACAATCAAATTGCGTATGCAGCGCAAATGCAGCGCGTATCCTGTTTATCCGTAGCTGCTTTCATTGTCCACGCCGTCGTACGCGTTTCCATTTTACGCTCAACCTAAACAAAATTAGTTCCGTAAGCGTCCCTACTCCCTCATAACGATTTTCGCGACTTTTTATAAAAACCCAATATAATAGCCATGTTTTATCAGTGATCGAATGTTTTTCACCGACAGAAAATGTCGGATTGCTCTGAAAACCTCGTTGTTTTTTTTCCCCATAATTTCCCTCATAAATCGAAGCCCTTCCCCTCCCAACAAATTTAACCTCGTTTTCTTGTAACGGATTTATAGCTACATCGTACAGTTGTACGATAAAAAACCGGATGTATTTTAGGGTTTTCGAGCGAAACCCTTGACGAAAATCGATGTTTTTTAGAACTGTCAAACATTGTCTGCCCTTATTTTACCGTTATGTTTACCCGAATTGGCCTCATAATCGAATCCCTGCCGCCTTCCAACGATTTAACCTTGTTGGCAAGGCTTAACGGGAGCTCGTAAACCTGTCGCTAGCTTACATCTGATGGAAAAGTAATTTTTTCTTCCCGAATATGATCGTGGACCCCAAAGACAGGATCGCAAAATCTTGAATAAACTTAAAACTTGGTCTTGGCCACAACCAAGTGACAGGCACGATGATTTCTAAAACTGCTGCCATTGTGGTAGAATAATTGTATGTTTCACTTTCAGATCATGTGTTTGATGACTATGGCCGGGAGCGGACTGACGTCACATCACTTCACTGCGTTGAAAACAAACCAGTGAAAGCCCAGGGATTCCCCGTATCGTGGTGAAAACCAAGTACACAAAATCAACAAAGTACGATACTGCACATCGCGAGACACTAAGCTTTTCGCCGCGTAAAAATCGAATGATTTGTTTTACGCACTTGTTGCTAAGCAATATTCTTGCAAATTCCCCGATGTCCGCTTCCTGCTATAGTGTTTGTCATAAGGTCCAAGGAATTTGATTCTTAGTTTTTTTTTGAGGCTGCATCATATTTGCCGCTGTGGCAAATATTTTATTTTCATGATTTTGTGAAAATTTTGTTTTTCTTGAACTTGATATAAAAACAAATTTCAGTTGCTCAAAATATTCAAGTCATCCCTTCCGTGCATTTTAAGCATTTAACTTGGGAGGGGTGTCAGTATAGCAAATAAATATGATTTCTCCAGTTTTTTGTCCGCTTGTCCATAATACTGGGGCAAAAAACTTGAACTGATTTTTAAACTTTTTTTTGAAGAAATAACATGCAAATACCCTGTTTTACTAATTAGGTGCTTGGAAACTTTGTTTTATTGTTTTTCAAATGCCCTTTACATGTAGATTTATTATTTGAAATGACTGTACATACTGAATGACAATGAAATAATGATAATGAAATCGACCTCGTCACCTTTAAAAATCTCGCACAGGAAAACTCAAGAAGCAAATTCCATGGCCTAAGGGCTATCCCATGGACATACATACGTGCGCGTGATCTCCTACTGCGCTTACGGCAAAACAGTGCATCCGTTGCGCGGGAAAGCTTGCTTAAAAGTGCAATGAAATCTGAATCATCTCTAAAATTAATGTGCGTAGACACTATCAGTGATTTATCGAAAGAGTTAAATCTTCACATTTTGCTTACGAAGTAAGTCGATCTGAGAGTGCTGGGGTGACAGATCAATATGTCATCAAACGTTATTTCCAATTACTACACAGGATGAAAACAAAACAGTGATATGGAGGAGGCGAGGAAAAGGTCTATAGGCCCAAAACACTCACCCCCCTTGGATACATTAACACGCAAGAACAGGGCATAACTATCAAGAAGCGCACCGAAAGTGTTACACTTGTAACACTTATAACACATTTCTTGTAAGAATTAAAATCACTTATACAGTACAGATCGAAATGAAGTAACAAATTTCCCGCGATTCCCCCGCGATTGCCCTGCGATTTCACCGCAAATTCATCGCGATTTCACTGCCAAAACCCCGCAAATTCATCGCGATAATATCGCTGGGGCTGACTGAGGTCAACAGACCATGCTTACGATCCGCGTGGACTAATAGTGGAGTAGATAAGTCATAATTTTTCCACCAAGATCGTGCACTTCTGGACAAAAGCTTGAAACTTGGCACAAACATTCTTTGGGGTATGTAAAGCAATTTCAGAAGGGGTGCCCAAAAATTCGACGACAATAAGACGTCATAGGCCACGCCCATTTTTTATACATATTCGTAGGAATGTTAAAATCATTACTTTCAATAATCATATTCAGTTGGTATCAAATAAAGCTGATTTCAGACATGTAGAGTGCTAAATGATCTAATATTTGAATATTTGGTAAGCAAAGGTCAGTTTGGGGTCATGTAAAGGTCATACGATACCATTGGCCCGTATTGTGGCTGATAACCGGAGTTAAGGCTTGGTGTCAAAAGTGTCCAAAAACAAAATGTGATATCCCGTTTGGTCACTCCTATAGGTAATGTGAGAAAAATGGCATGTGAGAAGCACCACAACTACTGCAATAATAATGTCAATACCACGCCCCTTGTATTTGAATGGCACACAGTAATCGTAACTGAAGTTTCATATATAAATTGAAATTTAAAATTAAACAATATTCACTTGCGATTATTCAGGTTATTGATAGGCCAGTCAAATAGGGGAAAACATAATGGCCCGTATTCCAAAAAGGTGTTAGCGCATTAAGCTAAACAACACGTTTATATGTGAGATAAAAGTATGGCTTAAGTAAACGCAATTCCAGAAAGAGTTTAAAGTTAAACGCAATTTTAAACGCTGTTGAGCCCCTTGTTGGCCAAAATGTATCGAAATTTAAGTAGGTACGGGCTAGTTTAAGCAGGAAGAGTTTCATTAAGTGCCACGGCTCGGTAGCCCTACCGAAGTCCGAATTGACAGATTCCGAAACGATTATCCCAGGCGTTTCACTTACCGATTGTTTAGGTGCTTGTAACCGTTGCATGCAAGATCAATAAGAGGATATATATTTAGACCAAAGATGGACGACTTTTGATACACTAAATAAAATGACAAATTCAAAAAATGTGGAAATTTATTTGAGGAACTTAAAAAAATTGGACTTCGGTAGGAATGCGCACGGCTCATGCCCTGTCCAATTGACAACAACACATGGTGCACACCAATTCCCCCAGTTGGATGTCGCACATAGGGGTTGGGAGTCCATATATACTTCCCGCCAACTTTCTTTCAAACTTCGCAAATTTACGGTTTCGTCGATATGCTCGAAAAAAATTCAAGAAAAAATCGGGGTCACCGATGTCACTTTTGAGTTAAAACCACTAAAAATACAAATTTTTCGCCAAAATTAACTACATAAGTCTATGGAAAAATCATTTTTTCGAGGACAATTTTGGTTATAGCTAAAACTTAGCCATAATTTTCTGTGAATTTTGATAAGTTGCCATTCATTGAGAGCTTTCTATGAAAAACAAAAAAAAAATCATGGGGTCACCGAGTCCCTTTTGAGATATTCATGCCGAAAATCCTTATTTTTCTTGAAAAAAATGAAAACCCTTGCGACATCTTAATGCGTACAGCTCCCGACAAAAAAACGCAGAATAATAAGCAACGTGGTGAGCGCGTGTCTCATGAATGTTGCGGACCAGCGAGACGATTCTTTGATTAGACTTATAACATTCGCTCTTCACTTTTTTTATTTGATGTTCTGAATCCGAGTTTAGTGTTATCATACTTTTGTGAAATCCTATATAATTCTGCAGTTTATGCAGGAGAGGTGGCATCACTCCAGGTTAGACCGTATTATATTAGGATTTTGATAGATTTGGTCTTAAAACAGAAAATGTCAATAAGGATTGTCACAGGACCATCAAATTTAACAGGAATATTTCAAATAAAAATAACTATAGGAAAGAAACCACTATTGAGGACCCACCATCCCCACAAAAAAGCAGCAAACATTTTTCCAGCCAAAAGTGAATACCGAACCCAAATAGGAACATTGGGTAAGCTTAAAGCCTTTTTTCTATTGATTATAAGTAAGAATTTACCCAAATAATAAAAAAATGCATAGGCACCATGTTGCGCATAGTGAGGTCTCGTACAACTATCGGGCTTGTCGCATATATCTACTAGTAAGCATCGATAATCAATTAAGTTATTGTTCAAACAGTGAAAGCACCAGAAATTATATATGTTTTGAGCATAAATGGGGGGGGAGGGCTAACAATAATAACGAAATTAAGTCGGGGCTAAATTTGGTAATTTTAGCTGAGATAGGGGACAGCCAAAGTCTCTGTTCGAGACAAAGGGGCGGACAAGGCTCTAATGCATATGGGGAGGGCAATTCCCTCCCTCCCCCATTCCTCTCTGCCTCCAAGATGACAGGGAGAAACACAATGAAGAAACAGTGTTGAACAAAGAACAATAAAGGGAAGGATGGTTCATGTTCAAAGGATCCATGCCTCCACCCATACTCGAGCGCTAGTGAGTGAAGAATGTTTTGGATTGGCGAAAAACATTGTACGCGGGAGTGCGCTCTTGTTTGTTAAGCGGGGGCAATCGACGCTTCAGAGCCGGAAGACATTTCGGAAGATAGGAGGATATGGACGATGCCAAAAGTTTGATAATGACCCAAACTCCTTTTAAACGCTAAGGAAAGCCATAATACACTTTGTGCGATCAACCATAAAACACAATGCGGCCGTTCAACCCACTCAATTAGGTTTTAAATAATAGTAGAAGAAATATGTGGGGGGGGGGAGGTTTATTATGGGCAAAAATATTGAAATGATCAAAATGGCCGAAAAGTATGTTCATCGCCCTTTACAAGGATTAAAAGGTATAGTTCCTATCTGGAAGTAGTACTTTAATTGTATGAGGCAATAAAATGGTTCAAAGTCAAATGGGATACCCTTTTGAATTTAACGTTGTTACTAAATATTACTGGTCTACGTGGTACGGAGACCAAAATATCTGGTGCACATATATGATATTTTGTGACATTATAATCTATATACAATTTAGTTCTAGGGCGACCAAATGACACAAATTTTAACACACAGTTTGGTAGCCCAAATTGACAAAATTTTACCCAGGATGACTTTGAACTGTTATGTGCCTATTGGAATAAAACTATAGATCCACAGTTATGTCGAAAGTAGGTTATTATATCGAACAATTACAATTTTCAACCAACTGTGACCCTTATTAATAAATAGTCCACAGTGTCGATTTTGTTCTTAATACGTATTATACTTATAGTAGTATTAGTAGAAAGTA
>JAMKCH010078558.1:0-11589 GCA_023653785.1 Ophioderma brevispina | reverse complement strand
TTTATATTTTATACATTGTAAATTTATATTTGTCTTCTCTTGCATAAGGACCCCAATGGAATTAAGCTTTTGTTTATACAAAGGCTTTTTGGGTTATCCTTAGTACTCAATTTCTGGTTGTATATCAATCCTCCATTCTTGCCGATTTAATTCTGATCTAATGTTTTACAATGATTTATATGTATATATATTTGCTTTTAATGTCATGTGTGCAATATTATGTTGTATCTCTTGATGAGTACTGAATAAAATGAAATGAAATGAAATGAAACGAATCTATGTAAGGTACATGTATTAAGTTTATTCATATGATGATTAAGTAATTGGTGACATTAGAATGTGTACATTACCATATAAAACATAGTGTATATACTGGTTTAAATCTTTATTTCTTCATGTTTTCCCTTTGTTTATTGCCTTTTTCTCAAAATTGTGTGTCTGAAATATAACTTTTTTACAACCATGTAATAACGTAAATACAACGTTAGTATGATGCCATAGCTACAATGTGAAAATTTGGTCAGAGAATTGTAATAACGTTTTAATTCTTAATATTGTTTAAACAAGTCAAAAACCAACAATAACGTTGAAGCTGAGATTTTACGCCGTTATTTTACAGTCTTTTTACGTTCCCTGCAATGGTTTCGTATTTTTACGGCTGCAGTTATTTTACGTTCTGCATGTAGTGAGTCCCAGCTGCCAGTCAAATGCCTGTTTTTTTACAGGTTTATTTTTAACAGTGTACACGCAGGTCTGTGTAGGGTAATGTATAATAGTTCATCAACCTTGAAATAGGACTAATTTTGGTCAAATTTGTGGTATAAACCACCCTGTGAACTCTCTACAATTATACTATCTAACTCCACACCTTGTACGCAATCCTTGCATATTCTTTGTGCTTTGTTTCACTGTTCCAAAAGGCTACAAAGAAAACTGCAAGACTTAATTATTTAAAGCACCTAATGTAATATGAAAGTGATGTATTGTATGGTATGTCATAGCCTGTGTATGCATCTGTACAAACCCATCTGCAAGGGGTGGTTTTTTGACAAGGAATACAACATGTACATATAAATTTGGTAATCCTTTCTCAAACTCTCAAAACACTTCCCACATCAATAACCAAGAACCCTTTAAAGGACCATGAATAATTGATGATCCTATGTGATCATTCGCTAATCAGGGTATATATCCCAGTGCATATGACAGCTTCTCATACTAGCTTTAGGAATACCCAGATAAGACCTCATTCCTGCATGGGATTTATGCGTAGTGTGCTAGTGCCGCAGAGAATCCCGCGAGCTATTGATTATATTGCAGCATCATTAACGGGTAATCCAATTGTGACCTACCTTTTCAGTACGTGACCTGAAAGATCGCAGTTGCCATTGCCTCAGTTTCTTGACATAGTTCATTGACCTATAGGGACATGAGCATGTAAATGACATGGAACCAGTGTTCTGGGCCTCATCAGTTATAACCAGATAATGCAGTGTTTAGATCATTATGGGATCAACAGATTGGTACAGATAGATGTGAACATTGATCATTCATATTTTAAACCGTTGTTAAGCTGATCCAATAAGGATTTGAAAACAACAGTGTTAAAAAAACTTACAGAGGTGGTGGAGTGTTGATTTCATGTGTTTTCAATACAGAATAGTCTGTGGTCTTGTCTAACTCATGATCCTGTTGCACAGTTCTCACTCCATTGAAAGCTAGTTTGCATGAATCAATGCTAAACTTAGTGGTGTTCACCCATTTCTGATGGTCATTTGTAAGAAAATGGGGATCATGTATGAGGAGTCCACTTCTAGAATAAATGCATGAATTGTCAAACATTTTATGGGACCCGATATGACAATTTGAATTCAATGATTCTCATCAATGAGTTTAACAGCACTATCAGGCTTTGCGAAATCATTATAGAAATAAAAAATCATTTAACAAAACGGGCTTTAGCATTTCTGTAACAAGAATATGTGTCTTAACATATTCCTACAAGTGAAAAGACGAAAGGCAACTGAATAAGGACAAAATACAGACACTTACTGCCAAAACGTAATGAAATACTGGTTCATATCTTTGAATACTGCTGTTTTCTTACTTTTCTCTCAATTGTGAGTTGGAAAAAAATAACTTATAGAATTCTCAACATTGTCTTTTGTTTTAAGATTTTAAAGTTTTACCCTTTGGGTGGATCAATGATAGTGCATTTAGATGGTAAAACTCTTTACCTACTTTTGTGCAAGAATGAGCTTGCACAATGTAATAGAATGACCTGCTATGTCCTACATTGTCTAAACACATCTGTAGTTCAATCTATGAAATCAGGCCCATGTTAGATACCTATGGAAATTAATTCTGTCATGCCAGTAAAGGTAGGGTTATACTCTTTTCACGGTTTTGTTTCAAAAACAGATAGTGGTAATACAGATTTTTTTGTAGCAGACAACTCAATAAATGATTGTTGGATAGTGCTGGGACGTTGTAAACGTTTAAACGATACACGAACGGAAGAGTCACTACACGTTTAGAAAATTCACTACCGTTTACCACGTAAGCAAACCCTACTAACTTTTTTTTCAGTAGTATTATTTAATTCTTGAAGTCAAATTTTCACCAAAAATTACCCGCTGTCAGTAAAAAAGTAAAGTTAACAGTTCCAATGCTTCTTCATAGAAATGGTTTCCGCTTTTACGGAAACAGGGAAATCCCACGTTTTACCAAGTTCTTGTACGAGAGTGGAGCGACTTCGGCAGATATACACGGCATTAACACGGCCCCAATTACGCGGTTCTTCAATTACAGAAGGATCTACAAAAAAGGTAAATGGCAGCTCCCACAGTGATTCGTCATTTGGGATCTTGGGATATTCAATGCTTTATTTTAGGATAAAAATAACAAGCTATCTATAATCTATCTATTGCATCCTGTCCCATAGGACGTTGGCTCCTCGAAAAAATTTAGACCATCTATTCCTATCTCGCGTTCCAAATATACCTTGTGGAAGGTGGTGCACAATGATGTCAATCTTCCCATCTCTTCCTTGGTCTTTCCCTGTCTTTTGTGCCTGCGGACAGTTTAATAAAAAAGCGTTGGTAGGCGGAGTTGTTTTCATTCTGCACAAGTGACACAAACCATGTCAGCTGCGAGGGCCAGTGATGCGAGCTAGGATCCCTTTTGGTTGAAGTGCACAGGAGGAGGATCTTGACAGAACTTCTTCATTCGGATCTTATCCTTCCAGCTGATATTAAGGATTTTTCTGTTAGAAATCGCATCTAAATGCTTCCAACTTTCTTCATGTCTTCTTTTTGAGGTCCAGGTTTCAGAGCCATACAGAAGCATGGGTTGGATCGGACTTAACACGTCGTAATTTGGTGGAGAGTGAGATCTTTATCAATCCAGACTCCTTAATTTCCCTAGTGCTGTTGAGGCCAATAATAACGCTTTTGATTTCGCTGGTGGAGTCGTTTGATGGTGTTAGCGTTATTCCCAAATACTTGAATTGTTAACCTGCTCAATTGGTGAAATCAAGCTGGATCTTTAATGGGAAGCTGGTCATCACGGTAACATAACATACATAACATAGGTAAGTACCAAACAAATTTTATGTTCAAGATGATATTTATGAGCGAATGCAAAAGCAGGGTAACCCGATTACGAACGATTTATGGTGGCAAGAATTGCATTTGAGTGGAAGCGCCAAATTCGACTGTGTACACGTTTAAACAAACGAAAATACAGACCGTGTAAACGGATAGCAAATTAAACGGTTAACTCCCAAAGCTCTAATTTGGATGCTTTAAAATTTGCTGGATTTTACTTCAGAGACACACTTTTTCAAACTTTAGTTTTATTACCTTTCTCTAATTGTTGAGTTGGAAAAATTAACTTATGATAATTCCAACACTTAGTTTCTTTCTGTTTTAAATGATTTTAAATGTTTTTTATTATACAACCCTTGCGGTGGATCACTGATGTGTATTTAAGATGGTAAACTTTTCCTACTCTTTTTGTGCAAGCATGAGCTTGCACAAATGGGTAATCGAAGTGACCTTGCATTGTCTACATTGTCTATACACACATCTGTAGTGTCAAATCTATGAAAATCAGGCAAGGCCCATGTTATATAACATATGGAAATTCAATTCTGTAATGCCAGTAAATTGTAGGGTTATACTTTTTAATTCGAAGGTTTTGTTTTCAAAAAAAACAGATAGTGGTATTACAGATTTTTTTGTAAACAGACAACTCAATCATGATTTTGGATAGTCTGGGACGTGTAAAAGACGTTTAAAACTATACACGAACGGAAGAGTTGTATCACTACACGTTTAGAAAATTCACTACCCTGTTTACACACGTCAGCAAAAACCGCTACGCTTTGTTGTTCAGTATTATTTTAATTGCTGAGTCAAATTTCACAAATTACCCGTGTCAGTAAAAAGTAAGGTTAACAGTTCCAATGCTTATTCTAGAAATGGTTTCCCTACCTTCCGACTTTTACGGGAAACAGGGAAATCCCCCGTTTACGCACGTCTTGTACGTGAGTGGAGCGACTTCGGCAATATACAAAAACAACGCATAACACGGCCCCAATTCCGACACACTCTTCAATTACATAGGGATCTACAAAACAGGTAAAATGGCAGCTCCCACAGTGTTCGTCATTTGGGATCTTGGGATATTCAACTTCTTTGATGTTGGGATTAAAAACATAACATCTATCGTATCTATCTATCTATGGCACGCATGTCCCCTAGACGTTGGCTCCTCTAACAAATTTAGACCATCTATTCCTATCTTGCTCTTCCAAATATGCCTTGTTGAAGGTGGTGCCACAATGATGTCATCTTCCCCATCCTCTTCCTTGTCTTCCCTGTCTGTTTGGCCTGCGACAGTTTCCATACAAAAGGCTTTGGGTAGCGATTTTGTTCATGTCTGCACAATTTGACCAACATGTCAGCTGCTAGGCATTGAGTGGCGAGCTAGGAATCCTTTTTGGGTTGAAAACGTGGCAGGAGGAGATTCTTGACAGAAATCTTCTTCCATTTGGTCGCGGATCTTATCGCTTCCAGCTGGAGTATTAAGGGATTGTCTGTAGCAAGTCGCATCTCAAAATGCTTCCAGTCTTCTTCATGTCATTCTTTTTGATGGTCCAGGGTTCAGAGCCATACGAAGCAATCCTTGGGTTGACTAGTGATTTACAGAAGTTCCTAATTTTGTGGAGAGATGAGATATCTTTATCACTCCAGACTCTCTGAAATTTCCTAGTTGCTCGTTTGATTGCCAATAATATCCTGCTTTTGATTCGCTGGTTTGGAGTCGTTGATGTTGTGGTAGGCGTTACCCAAATACTTGAATCTGTTAACCACCTGCTCAGGTGGTGAAACCATCAAGCTGGATGCTTTACTCTGGTACTGGTCATCACGTACAAACATAACATAACATAGGTTAAGTACAAACAACATTTTATGGTTCACGATGATATTTATGACGAATGCAAAGCCGGGTATTAAACCCGATTACGAACGATTTATGTGCAAGAAATTGCATTTGCGTAATTGGCCGATCACATTCTTGTTTCGACTCATTTAAATACGTTTAAAAACGAACGGAAATAAGACCGTGTAAACGGATATGAAAGTAAACGTAACCCCAGCCCTGCTTAAGTTGGAATGCTTTACAATTTGCTGTATTTACTTTCGAGACTACACTGTTTTTTCAAAACTTTAAGTTTTATTACCTTTATCAAGTGAAAAGCTTTCCTCTCCTTGAGTATTTTGAAGACATGGAAGAAAAATATAGCAATTTTTTTATGAGCCTATACGATTAATTTGCTCTCTTACCTTCCTGGTGCATTTGGGGGACAGAGAGCAGAGAGATTGTTAAGTTTTACGCATTTGTTTCCCATCATAGTATAGTGTCTAGCATACCCAACCGCCCTTCCAAATCAGGTTAGACTAGAACTTGGATATGTAGAGTTGACATTCTGCAACATAATATATTATTTTTGATTTTGTAGAAGAGACCTCAAATCGGGGCATTTTCCAGGGCATCTTGACCAGTATTGATGTCACGTGATATTTATTGCTCTAAAAAATTATGCATATTGGCATTACCCATCTTGAATGACTGTATGTAATATTTAGGTTTGCAAAGTTGATGGAGAAAATGTAGATATAAAGAGGCATGTTATAATTAAAGAAAAAAAAAAGGGACAGTCATAACTATCTCTTCAAACTCTCTTACATACAGTAGAGATAAAGCATCATGTAATTTTCAATCCTCACTGCACTCCATTTAACCGGTGGACTAGCAGTGCTACTGCGTTTTGCGAGAGGAGTGCTTCAGTTAAAGATATGACAATGGAAATAACCTTTACCTGGCTGTGTCCACTCGGATGTTGTGATGGATATATCTCTCTACGGGATTTTACGGGGCGGTTCCTACATGCAGCCGAGTTTATAATTGAAGCAGGTAGCCGCATTGATTTTAAGAGCCTAATGCAGTGTGTTAAGTGTTTTTGTTTTTGTGTGTTTTTTTACAATTTTGTTTTTTAAACAGAAGTACCACACTCATCAATCCCAGTTGTGATCAGGATCAATAGATTATTTGGATTATTTTTTTAAAAGGTAGTAGATTAAAATACCATTCGTAGATTAAAGATTTAATTCACAATTTAGAATTCAAATCAAAATTGACGTTGGTCCTTTCCACATTCCTTAAGAATGATTTAAATCTTTGTGATTGACAGTGTAAATTGAAATGAATTCTCTTTGAAAGCAAATAAAAGTCCTAAGGTTTTGTGAATCATAAAGAATTGATTTTCAGCCTACTTGAGATAAAACAGTTTGGTTGAAAAGTTACATACTCTCGAAAATTTCGGTCGATTAAAATGTAGGACAAATCTGAATTTTTGGGTTTAAATTTGGTTTGTCGCCTCCCAAGGCAGGAGACACATAGGGAATCACTTTGTCCACTGTTGATGTCTGTTTTGTTGTTGTTGTTGATGTCCTAGTTGTCTAAAAAGTGTTAACATTGGATTTAATTCAATACTTTGAATGGATTTAAACCAAACTTGGTCCCATTTTGCAACATGGCATCCCCTTTTTTGATGATGTCACAGGTCATGATGAGTGAAGTTTGCAAAATAGGCTGAAAAATGTAAAATTGACCTAATTTGAAAAGTTGAAGTTCAATTGGAACCAAACTTTAATGCATTGGGCAACATGGGATCCCTCATTTGTGATGAGGTCCGGTCACATACCAAGGGAAAAGGTAATGTGAGGTCAAGTTGTAAAATAGGCTGAAAATGTAAAATTGACCTTATTTGAAAAGTTGAAGTTCAATTGGAATCCAACTTGGTTTATGGAGTTAACATGCATTTATGCAAACCCTCATTTGTTTATGAGGTCCAAGGTCACATATTAAGGTCAAAGGTCGTGTTAGGCGTATCATTCGCAAACCGCGACGGCAGGCGACACAAGCGGTCCGAGGACCGATGTATTTTTAATCTATTAGGTTTATGTTTCAACATATTTTTGAATTTAAATTTTTTGATCTAAACTTGATTTGTTCCTAAAAGTTGCGTACGTCCACAGGGAGTGGGGGGCAGGCAATCTGCCTCGAAAAAGTGTGGGACGATGTGGACCAAAATCATGTATTTTCATTCATCCCTTTTCTTCAGGAATTTTGACCAATTTCAGCCAAGTTCAGACATAATTTGAACAAATCACCTTGCCGACTTACGAAGTTTGTCCCCTCTGGAGGGACGACTTGGGCATTTTCCACCTCTGGATCAATTGCCTCGGTACGCCAATGCCTAATAGTAATCCAATTAGATTGATTGTTAATCTAAGAAATTTAGAGTATATTAAACACAGCATGTATGATATAATTTGGGTCACTCTTCAGGAATATGGTCCAGCAAACCAATTTTACTCAGGTCTATAGCTCCACTAGCTTTTATCAATTATGACCTGATACAACAAAATGAGCCAAAATATGAGGACATGTTTTGTGTTATTTTACAATAGTTTGTTCAAACATTTGGCAGTTAACTCATCTATTGTATAATCTACAAAGTGTATAAATAATTGTGATGTGTAAAATATGTAAGAAAAATATGATTTTTACTGGCATTGTTCATAGTACAAATCAGAATAGCAACAATGTAATTTGAATTTCTTGTCAGCCTGAGCACAAATTGAACATTTTGACATTTTTTGGTATTGAATTCAATTTAATAATTTTAACAAGAAAGCCAATTTGATGTCAACTATCCTTTTACTCTAATGCACAACACTGCATCTCTAATGCACAACACTGTAATCTCTATGCACAACACTGTATCCTCTAATGCACAACACTGTATGCTTAACCCCAGTGTGAAAGATTTAACGTTTTGACCTTGTCAATCTCAAAATAGATTAATTTCCAAAAATACCCAACTTTTAAAAAATACTTTCAAAATTAGTTTTCATAAGGGCTCTACATGCAAACAAAATGTGATAAAGAGCATTTGAGTTCTGCCTCATGTAGGAATGTGTTTCTATATTGATCTGTTAATTTTCTTGAAATATATGATCAACAATCACCATAAAAACCAGGCTATATGAATCCTTTTAGAACCCCAAAATTAAACATCTTCAGTTTTCCAGTGTTTTTAAAACCTGGGCCTTATGGAAAAACAGAGGACATCTTGTATCGTCCACTGAATAAGTTACCCAGTTTAAAGAAGAAATAAAACAAACAAAACAATAAAACAAAGTTTCAGGTCTGTAAATTCACCCATTTTCAAAAATTTTAATAGCAATTTCTTGCCCATCAGTGCACTGGGTCTACATAATACCTATTGACATATTCATTTCAATTTTGTCCTGGAGTTTCTTGCATACACATTATTTGGTTGGTAAAATGTCTATATTATATACCAGTCTTTTCACAGAGCAATTCTTTCAGATAGAGATGGATAAAGTTTCAAAGTGTCATCTACAGACCAAAATATGACACTTTCTTGAGTGCTTGCAATTAGTCATTTGACATAAGAGAAGATACCAGTATCTTCCCACAATGCATTGCTTCCATTGGAAGTTTTTGTACAGGTTGCCATGTGGATCGTTAGAGATGAAACGCTATTAAAATGCAAGTTTGTGATCAGTACTGTCAATTTAGCCATGTTTCATCACTAACGACCCACATCAGTACCTGTACAAAACCTCCATTGGAAGCAATGCATTGTGGGAAGCTATTGAAATCTTCTCTTATTTGACATTGTCATCTCAAGAGAAAATAGGAAATCGTGCATATTCTTGTTCTAATTTGGCATTTGTGGTTTAGAATATTCCGTTGGCTTTAGGGGTTGGTTTGGGCATTCTGCTCAGGGGTGACACTACTAGAAACTTTTAGGACATAGAAATCATTTTAGAAAATAACCTGAGCAAATGTCAGAAATTTCTGTGAGTTAGAAATGTTTGTTAACATTATGTGTTAATCTTTTCTGGCTACCAAAAAATAGCCTTTGTATGTACTCTTTTGTGCATTACACTCCCCCACACCCCCATGACAAATACAGTTATTTTTGTGACAATTCTGCATTTTGGATATGAATATTAATAAGCTCATTTGCATATTTTTGTGTCGTCTGCCAGAGGGACATAGGATTGTTGTGGTAGTGTGTGTATCTGTCTGCATATCTGTTTATGGTATAAATGTTAACCATAAACATAATTGCATGATGTTTCCACAGTCATGGCCAAAAATGGTCAGGATTTTCAAATTGCTTGGTGTATTCACATATGTCGATCAATTTTCATAACACTTAGATGCAGTCGTCCATGGGTTGGTGACCTCATGTGACCTTTGTCCCCCATTCACAAAACCGCAACAGCAGATAACACATACATGCACTCAGTTAAAGACACTATCAGTGATTTGAAAAATATTTGAAATTTGCAGGAATAGCTTCAAAGTGAAGGATAAGTCTGTAGAATTCTCATAAGTTACCTTTTCCAGCTGTAGAATTGAAAGAAAAGGAAGAAAACGGAAGTGTTCCAAGATACGATTCTCCATTCATTTACGTGTTGTAGTAAGTGTCCGTTCGGACAGTAATGACTAAAATCTCCGATTCTGTCCTTATTAGGTTGCTTCTGGTCTTATCATTTGCAGGGTATGTTAGGATACCTGTACTTGTTACGTACATGCTAAAATCTGATTTTTGATGATTTTTTCGATTTGGTGATTGAGCAAATCACTGATAGTGTCTTTAATGCTATATTTTAATAAAATGATTAATTTTTCTCTTGGTGTAATTTTACCTACAGATATGTAATGTTCACATTAAAAACCTACTTGTTAGGGGCAATCTTAATTATGCACTGCATATTGCTTGTTTATTCACTCTATTTGGTATTTATGCACAAATAGTTGACCAGGTTTAGAGTTAGACCAGGTTTAAAGCTAGACTTGGTCTAAGTCAAAATTAGTTTTGACAGTTGTTCATATTTTCTTCATAACGTAACTAGTAAATTTCAAAGATTAAAATGCAAATTTCAAAATAAATACAAAATGCCTCATGTCAGTGTAAAGGAAAATGTCTTTTCTGGTGGGGCTAAATTACACTTAGACCAGGTCTAACTTTAGACCTGGTCAGCTGGTCTAACTCTTTTACTCACTCACCCATCCTAAACTTTATGGTCATTTGGGAAACATGACATTTCAATGACTGAGACAGGTTGAGCCTCGCTGTCTGTTAAACAAACCATGGTTGTATGTCACAACAAGAAGAGAACATAGACCTATGTATTATTAATACATCATGTGGGTGTAGCATAGAAATTATTTAAAATGAAGTTAACACAAGATTTGCTGCTGTGTCAGACTTGTTCTTGATATAGTTGCTTCAAGCACAATAATTGTAATAGAGTAGAGTGTGCAGGATGGTGGCCGGGTTGCAATGTGATGGTGAAGGATTATGGTACAAAAACATTTGAAATTAAAAGCCATTGCATAGATAGATGCTGTCAGTACTTCTCCTCTCAGAACAACATTTTTTCAACATTATTTATTCAAATGGCAATTGAAATGGCAGATTGAAAACAATGGTGTTAATTTAGATTGCAGTGTTTGTTGGCATTAAGGTGGACTTATGTTACCATAGCCTCACGTTCCTCCCAATTTAGCTATGACAGTTAAGATTTTTATTTGTCCAGATGCATTTTTAATGCACATGTGTACTATAAAATAATGGAAAATTAGGGGTTCATCAATAGTACAGGGTGAGTCAAAAAGATTTACACTCGATTTCAGAAAAACATCAAAAATATTTGACAGGTTTAGAAATTGGTTTTTATACGCAAAAACAATAGCTCATTATATCCACTGTCATTGGTAAAAAAAATCTAAAGTTACCTTTTCGCATATTGCAGATATGGTAAATTAACGGAAAGCCTCCAAAAACCATATTGACCACAGTTGTACAATTCTTCACGTCCACAGCAGCAAAGCCATTGAGTAACTGTCATCTAAATGCTTAACATCTTTTGTATTTTGTTCTAAAGTAACCATTACCTAATCCGTACCAAC
>JAMKCH010078553.1:0-17711 GCA_023653785.1 Ophioderma brevispina | reverse complement strand
CAGTTTCAAGTTTCCAGGCCCTAACATGTTTACAAACTTGCTGTTAACTGGTCTATCCAAATGAATGACCTTACTGCAGCAAGGTTTGTTTGTTCCTAATTTGCATTATACACTGTTGGATGTTCTTGACGTTCTTCTCACGTGGTTCACTGGTCGGAAGGTCAAATATCATGTGACCTAGATAATATATCACGAATGAGGAATAGTACATAAATCTGGCGTGAAAGAAAAAAAAAAAAAAAAAAAAAAAAAAAAAAAAAAAGAAAAACAAAAACCTCAGTCAATATTACACCCAATAAATCCTCCCGCGTTATTACTAATGTTATTATAATTAAGCCATAAGTACCATAGTAGACCCGTGGCCCGTGCATGTGGACATACATGCACCGCAAGCCATGATGAATTTAGACCAGGTGCGGGAACCAAGGTTTTGGAAAAATACCGCGAGTCGGCAACAAATTCCAATCTCTTTCTCAGTAGGCTGGGTCATAGGAAGCCCCCCCCCCCCCCCCCCCCCACCCACAGATGATGACTCTTAACCTGTGTATGAAAATATCCCAGTATAGCAACGGCTCATACAAATCAACCATGAATTGAAGCCGTAATTTTAATCCCTCCAAGCCATGTATGTTTGTAGGATTTCCTAATACGTCACCTAGGGGCCTAAGTGGAGGGGCCTATGTTCTCCAGATATTGATTTTTTTTTTTTATTAAGTTTCATGTTAATTGTTGGCACCCATTGATAATGTTTCCTACTGGGTCTGACTTTTAGAAAATCGATGTTGCCCATTTTTCTTTTGACCTTTAGTGACCCTGACACGAGGTCAAAGGTCAAATTGTCATAATCGCAGTATTCGACCTTGGTATCACAAAGTTGCAATTTCACAAGGAAATAATTGTAATATGTATTTATTTTGTTACTTTGAGCTTTTGTTTTCTTGATATATGCAAATAAGCTAATTAGAGCAAATAATATGTCATAAATTTTGCCTTATTCAGAACCCAGTCGGGGTGAGTCCTGTCCAAAGCAAGAGTTAGGCTCATGTGTTTTGCACAATGTAATAGCAAACCCGACACAAACCCCATGATGGCTAAGTAATATAAAGTTTTTCAGGAAAACTGTACAAGAGAGAAATGGTTGACGTAGTCTTTATCCCTCGCCTTACCACGCCTTTGGTTTGTAACACGATTTTACCAAGGGGGGGGGGGGTGGTTGACCACCCTCGAGAATTCGTTATAAAGCACCCGATCTTAATGAATTTTGTATACCAGTGGATAGTTAATGGTCCTCCTCTCTCCATTGATACCAAAATAAGTACCAAACATACCTAGTATGGCGTCCACAATTGACCGTCCATAGAGTCATTGTGCCCACAAAATTTTTTTTGGCATGGTTTCCCATAGAAATAGGTGAAAATCCAATTTTGGGCGCTAAAATCGTAGGTATATCGGATTTTCACACGCGGTTGTCAGCATCTAATGATGGCAATATGACAGTTTTTTACATAAACATAGGGTTTTAGAGCCATACTGTGTCATAAGATTTTCAAAAATGTACCATAAAATAGCTGTATGTGGCAACCCCCCCCCTACCCTCGACTTTGAAGGCTATACCCTAACCCTGGTGAAGGTGTTACTTCACATTTTTTCGCTAAATGAACAGAAAGGATGATGAGAACAATTACCCATAAGGCTTTTTTACGAAAGCGTTTGGCATTTTAGTGCACTCGGAGCAAAGTTCAGCTGGGGGGTAACCCCCCGTTAAGATGAGGGGTTAAACCAATATGGAATGAATTGGTGTTATAAGCTTGAAACACCACGTTTTCGCACTACAAAGATAAAAGTTCGTGTTATTATCTTTTCAGTCTCAGTCACATGTGAATTTTAATTAATTCTTTTAATATTTTTCTAAAAATACTGAAAATCCTGATGAATGGGGACATGGGGATATCATGCAAGACTAAAGAAACACGTAAAAGGATATATTTTCAAGATTTGCACGATAACTTAAAAAGGTAGGCACCACTGAAATCTTGAAAAGAGTTAGCTTTCACCCTGAACCGTACTTTGAACTTACGAGGTGATTGAATAAGTTTCTAAGCCTAAGGTAGAAAGAGCTATGCTACAAAGTTCAAAATTTTTACACCGTTTACAGTTCATTCTTCAAAGATTGATAGTTTTGCCGGACCTATTGAGGCAATTACGCGAGAAATTATAAAAGTTGAGGAAATTTCTTTTTTCATCTTTGGGAAGAGTGTAAGTCAGACGTGCCAAAGTCTGGTGAATAGGCTACAGTTCTACCAGAATGAAGCCACACTGATGGATTGCAGGCATTGCTACCATAGACTTATGGACTGCGGCATTGACATGATGGAAGAGCACCCCTGATGTCAGCTTTCCTCTCCTCACTTTTTAATTTTCCTCTCGTAATTGCTTCAATGGGTCCGGCAAAACTCTCAATGTTTGATTACTGCAAGTTAAAAATGAACGTACACATGAAACGTCGGAATTTTCATTGAATGATGAATCTGTAGACGGTGTAAATTTTGAACTTTGTAGCTTATCTCTTTCTACCTTAGGCTTATAACTTATCAATCACCCCTCGTACATTTTGACGATTTTGGAAGGTTTCCTCCAGTTTGTATATCGTATTCGGCTCAGGGGTCAAATATTGCCAATACTTTAATTATTAAGGGTAGGATATTACACTGACCATACTTGTTTAGTGGGTGCCTTTTAGACCATCAAATTACTTGTATATACTTGTTTACGGTAATTTTTAAACTTCTTGTTTAGAGGGTGCGGGACTTTGAAAATGTGGACTTTTTGGTAAACGCAGACTCCACCCCCATAAAAATGGCCCTTTTTGAACATCTCATCACTAAAAAGTGGACTTTCTTCTTGTCAAACGTCTGTACCCTTTGGACCATTTATGACAAATCACAAATATGTGGGTGACAGTTTGCCCCTTTTGTGGATTTTAGTGTGGGGGGGGGTGCGACGGTTCCGCTGCTGATCTCGGGATATTCCCATCTCCATACTGTCAGTGCCCACTTCGAACAAAACGCATAAGCTAGGGTATGATTTTGGGGAATTAGGTTCTGTAACATAATATCATTACTTAGGGGCTATTTGCCCTGATTATTGCACACACTCTATACACTAAGACCAGGGAATATGAGTCAATGTTTAATGAAAACAGGTTCAACGAAAGAACTAATTGAATAACGTGTTGTTTGCACTTAAATATTTGTGAACCAATGACTTGTTGAACAGAATCACACTATTCAATCTATGAACTAAGTGACAGCAGCCGGGGACAGCAGTACAATGTTTCCATGTGCTGGCACATTTGTGTTTAATGCAAACATTAACAATTTTTTGTGGAACCTTTTTTTACAACTGTGTAACACATTCATTTACTAACCATGGGCATGAATAGCAGCTATACTGGGGGATGAATCTAACTTGATCTTGCTTTAGCCTATTACTATTTAGGGTCTATGGTTGAAATGAATACCGCATCATACAATGAAGAGAATCACAATTTTTGTCTTGCACTTTTTACCAACTGTGTAATCTAATTGGTTTATCAACAAATGGTCATTAATCGCAGCTGTGATGCATGGGAATGGGTATATGCAGGGGGAATCCATTCTCAACACAAATGACCATAGGGACTTGGCTACAGAGCTCCATTTTTAAGCCTTCTGGTATATCAAGATCCCTTTTTTTCATGCCAATTTGGGTATATGACAATGGTCTTGTGAAGGAAAAAAGGACAAAAAATGTTGCATTAAATTTGGCCCAACTTTGCATCTCTGTTACAGCTATGGGTCCCTTTTTTGGCAAAAAATGGGGGTAGTATGGGTACTACTTCCTGGAGCACTCCCTCCCCACCAAACCTGATACCCCCCCGGGTAAAGGGTGACTAACTTTATTTTGGCTTTAGACGAGCCTATCCAGGGTCTCTGGATGGGATCGAATAAGACAACATTAATCATTGACTGAGACTAAGATAAATAGTATCCTACTTTGTCCTCTGAAGTGCGAATCGTGGCTATTTCACGGTAATGACGACGATTCGTTCCATTGATTTGGTATAGACTACTCGTCAATTCCTTTTGCACATTGTTACAAAACAACTTTCTTGACTTTACTTACACACTAAAAACACCGTTGAGTCCTTTTTCCGTTGGTACGGTGTCCAACTATGCACCTACTCCCGAAATAGTGGTCAAATTTTGACCACGAAAAGGTCATTCGTGGTCAAAATTTGACCCACTTTTCGGAGTTAGGTGGCAAGTTGAACCCTTACAACGGAAAATTACCACAATTGTTGTTTGTGTGTACCGGGTATTAGGCTAATAGCAAGAACTAACTGAATAATGGGAATTGGGTGTAGGGTTCATTCTACCTTTAAGCAGATAGAGTGTTTACAGAGATTGACTACATTGTGCACGAACTTGAGGCCTACTCTTGCTTTGCAGGACTGGAGTGCATTATTGTCCTTAATTGGTTATTTTGCATGTTACAAGAAAACGAAAGGTCCAACTAAAAAATAAATATCTTACAATATTCTTGTGAAATTTGCCACCTTTTGTACCAAGGTCGATATACTTGGACGATGTAACTGACCATTTTGACCTTTGAGACTTGTGTCAAGGTCCACTAAAGTCAAAAGAAAAAATGGCAACATCGATTTTCTGAATAGTCCGACCCAGTAGTATACGTTTATAGTGGTTGCCAACACTTTTAACAGACCTTCACCAAATTTTACATAAGCCCCTCACTAGACAGGGATTCCCCCGGTTTTTACAAAAACACAAAAAGCGAGGTATCCCCTGAGCGACCTGACTCCCACACCAGTCAGGGCTCTGAACAGTGCCGTTTCCGCTATTCCGATTATGTTTCGTTCCCACTGATCAATAGACACGGAATATTGGGGCCTCATGACACACTGAGCGCATCATCCCGCAGATACTCGGATCACGCTGTAGCAGAAAGGCGTGCTGGTACATTCCCAGCACCGCCTTCTCGCCAGCACCGCTTTTTCAGAGAACGTTATTCACGCCATGATCAAATGTCATGATTATCAAATCCAATCAGATCACAAGGTTTTTAATTAACCTAACATCAAAGCATGCAATAAGAAAATAAGCTACGCCTCTACGATGAAATTAGGACTAAGAACAGACGCCCTATTTTAAAATGGCTGAGCCCATCTTGAACGCACGTATGTCAAAGGTCAGGTTGCCAACAGCCGCGTTTTACCCGCACAATTGGGCCTCACTTTTTACATGCTTGCCGCGCCAAAAAAAGGCCGCCGCGGGTTTTCCCAAATTGGCTACTTTTCATAGTCCCAAGCGCGGCACCCGCGGGTATCCTTTATCCCTCTGTACATCATTTATTTCGAGCTCCCAGAAAGTTTTAAAGGTCCGTAATTGATTAGCGCTTCCTTTCTTCTTGAAATGCTTTACCTCACTACAGGGGGTACTCTCTCGGTCCTCGGTTGCCGGGTATGACAACAAGTAACAACTCTCCACTTTCATCCCGTGATCCGAGGTTTGGTCAGCCTTTGTGCTCCTTACACGACGAGGAGTAGGTGCTCATTCAAGTATAACAATAACTAATTATGCCAAACAAAAGTGACCGTCATGGGTGGTACACTGTGAAAACAGGGCAATTAAACCTCACTAAGCTGAGTAATGATTGGCTCCTTACACGACGGGGAGTAGGTGCCACTCAGGTATAACAACAAATATTATCCTAACAAAAAGTGACCGTCATGGGTGGTACGATGTACAAGTAGGGTTCATTCCGGCTCAATGGGGTGAAACGTGAGAGTGCAATTAAACCTGTTAGAGTAAGTACAAAGGACACGCCGCATGCATCCTTTTCTGTTGCGAATATAATCAAATGATTTGGTCATTTAATTTAAGTGCCGCGGGTATTCGGGACCATAAAACGGAACATTTCTTGACATGTACTCGTCATTTTTTCGTAAAAATAGCGCCCTCACATAAAATCAATATAAATAAATAAAAAAAATAGTTCAAAATCCACTAAATGGCATTTTTTTCGTAAAAATATCGCCCTCACACGCGCTTAACGAAAGTGAAAAATTGTGGCTTACTTTGTGGCCATTTGCCGCGCCTTGCGCGTCCTGTGCCGCGGGTAGGCGAAATTTTTTGTTGGCAACACTGGTCCAAAGGTGTTCCTTTCCATAGTGATCTCCTGTACACAGCGTGATCAAATTGTTTTTTCTTTTATACTGACGTCATACAATTCTAACACGCCTGGTTCCTGCATAAAAAAAATGAACGAATTAAATTAAATTTATCTCTTAAAAACTTCCCAAACAATTAAACCAACCCATGAGTGTAACGTTAACTATTTACTAATCTCGTTCCGTATTTTGAACTTGGAAGAGAAATAGTTTTTGTTAATGTAAGAAACGAGAATAAGCAAAAGCTTGACGCATCGAAAATTTTCCGAGTAGACTATATGTTTTCGAACCTTTGGAAATCACACCGCCGTCATTAATTACATAGCGACTTGTTGCCTTGCAATGTACCCAGTATATCATGTCCGAATACTTGTCAAAGAGAACTTTTGACATTACTTTGACTTTAATCAAGTAAGAAAATAATGGGACACTTTTAATTCGCCCACGTTAATGTATTTCAAAGAGCGTGCCATTTTGGCATATCCCGCTCGTAGCCCGGGATTCTGATTGTTTAATTATCGTGACCTTTGACTGCGACGAACAAGGGTGTCGCACTATCAAGGTTTACGTTCAGCTCAGGCGAATAAATACACTACAAGTTTCATGCGGTTTCTTCGTGTTCATACGATTAAACCATTTTTTATTTGTTACTTTTTTTGGGCACGTATTGTTCAAATCAGCATCTGGAGTTAGTAAATATATTTTCTACTCAGGTTCGGCCAATAAATGTAATATAGTGTAAATTCGTGTAAATCTGGCATCTCAGTCTCCCGCTCAGTCTACTTAGTTAATCATAAAGAAAATCTATCTGTTGGGCATTGGTGTTTATTATTTTCCCGTTTTTGCCGAGCGTCTCATTGTTTAATTCTCCTCGGTGACTTGCACGGGCACTGACGGTGTAAGAGATCCGTGTGCACGGGTCCACCATCTTCGTTCCCACTGTTTCGCCCAACCTGTTATCATGTTTATTTCGATTTTCAACATTTTCATTACTATCCTCATCGTCAATGTTCAGCTAGAAATTATCCATAACACACTCAATATGACGATCGATGTCCTACTAGAAAACAACACAAGAAATGTGAATACAATATTTTGGATCAGGGTGATCCCCAAGTATTTTACACACACACAACACACACACACCATGTGTGCGGAGCTAAACAAGGTCGAGTACAAGCAAATGTAGTATGACATGACGTTTTATGCAATTGCACACCTGAGTATGACCATTTAGACGACGGACCCGAGTAAATTTGTTGTAATGTTGGGGAAGCACTACTCCGTCCACGATAAACTTTTCCAACGGCTATGTTTATGGATTCTTGATGTCAAAAGTTTACGCAGTCAGGTCAATAAATTCATCATTATTACCGGTGGTCTGTCCCTACGTCTGTATGTCTGTCTGTCGGTGTGTCTGTCTTATGATCGCGTCTATTTTCTCGGACACCAAAGGGGTCGCACGTTCCTGAAACTTGGTGGGTGGGTGCCCCTGACCGTCCGAAGGCCGAGTGTATTGGTTGTTAGTGATTCACAAGGTCATCAGGGGTCATTCAAGGTCAGATGAGGTCAAATGGGGTAAACATTGGTGTATGGAATGCAACTGGATGTGGGGTCGATTTTGATCGTCGAAAATTTTGAAGGTCACGACAAGGTCAACTGAGGTCTCTCAAGGTCAAAGGAGGTTGAAACCTTGGTTCGGCCACCAAGGGTTGGCACGTTCACGAAACTGGTAGGTGGGTGATCCTTGACCTTCCGAAGACCGAGGTTATATGTTAGTGGAATCAGAGGTCATCAGGGGTCATCAAAGTCAAATGAGGTCAAATGGGGTAAACCTTGGTGTATGGACAGGAAAATTGGAGGGTGGGGTCGATTTTTGATGTCGAAAATTGTGAAGGTCCACGACAAGGTCATAGGGGTCATCAAGGTCAAAGGAGGTTTAAACCTTGGTTCGCGGGACAACTGAGGTTGCACGGTCCCAACCTTGGGTGTGGGTGCCCCTTGGCCGTCCAAAGACCGAGGTTATATTGGTAGCGATCAAGGTCAATCAGGGGTCATTCAAGATCAAATGAGGTCAAATGGGGTAAAAGATTGGTATGAAAATGGAAACTTGGAGGGGTGGGGTCGATTTGATGTCGAATATTTTGAAGGTCACGGCAAGGCATTAGGGGTCATTCAAGGTAAACGGGAAGGTTAAAAGTTGGTTTCTCAGAGACCGGAGTCGAAGTTCCTGAAACTTGGGTGGTGGGTGCCCCTTGACTGTCAGAAGACCGAGGTTGTATGGTTAGTTGATCATAAGGTCATCAGGGCCATGGATGAAACCAAGAGGGTAAAACGTTCGTGATGGACAGAAACTGGGGCTGGGGTCAATTCTGATGCCGAAAGTTTGAGGTAACGAACAAGGTCCATCGGGGTCATCAAGGTCAAAGAAGGTAAACGGGTTTCTCAGAGACCGAGCGTCGCATGTTCCTGAAACATGGTGGGCGGGTTGACCTTGGACCAACGCAGACAGAGGTGTATATGTTAGTGGATCAAAGGTTAATCAGGGGTCATCTCAAGATCAAATGAGGTCAAATGGAGTAAACATTGGTGTATGGACATGACAATTTGGCGGGTGGGGTCGATTGTTGACCACCAAAAATTTTTAAAGGTATGGCAAGGTCATTAGGGGTCATTCAAGGTCAAAAGAGTAAAATGGGGCAAACCTTGGTGTAGGCCATGGTAAACTTTCAGGGTGGATTGATTGTTGATGCCAAAAAAATCTTAGGCGCACCACAAGGTCGCAGTGGTCATTACAAGGTCAAAGGAAGGTCAAAGGGGGTGAACTTTGGTGTAACCAGACGAAACTTGGGTGGGTGGTGTCAATTGTTGATACCAAAATATTTTAAAGGTCTTAACAAGGTCTAGGAGGTCATTCAGGATCAAATGGGGTAAACGTTTGGGTATGGGACACTGAAACCTGGAAGGTGGGTCAATTGTTGCTGCCGAAAATGTAAAAGGACAACAAGGTAATTAGAGGTTATTTAAGGTCCAAAGGAGGTCAAAGGCTTTTTTGGAGGATCGGGGCCGTCGTTCTGCAACTGGTGGGTGGGTGCCCCTTGATCTTCCACAGGACTGAGTTTGTTCGTGAAGCCAAGAGTCATCAGGGGACATTCAGGGTCAAAGGAGGTTCAAATGGGGGGAAAACATTGGTGTATGGGACGTGAAACTTGGACTGTGGGGTTGATTGCTGACAAACACCTTCAAGGTATTGACAAGGTCATCAGGAGTCATCAAGGTCAAAGGAGGTAAAAATGAGCGTAAACTTTGGTGTATCCAAATAAAAGTGGTGAGGCGGGGATGAGTGTTTGCTGGCGGAATATGTTAAAGGTCATGTTAATGTCATCAGGGGCATCAAGGCAATGAGGAGGTTCAAATCCAAACTTAATACAAAAACGATGCATTCCCTAACCATCCAAATTGAATGGGTTGCTGCATCATTGATGCATCGTTGTAGTTAGTAAAAAATCTGTAAAGAATTTTGTCATCCTAAAAAGTGTCATTAGAAAGAGCCGTTTCTGAACGCTGAATTCAAAAAAGAATTTTGAATTTGCTCGTGCCAAAATGCGAGTCGTACAATTTTGATAAAACCAGCCATTTCTGCACTGTACACATTTGTGGGAATTGCATTAGTTTCCATTTACACCAAATCAATAATGTAAACCAGAAAAGGCCTCATGGTTTGCAACTTCATTGTCAAAATGAAAGATTAATTTATACTCCAGACTCTAAATCATCAATCACAAGCAAAATTTGAAAGATGACACTTTGAAATAATATAGGAATTTGAATCTTGCGAGTCTCTAGGGCAATCTCCTCTTGGTAGACTTCTCTTAGAAGAATTACTTCATTGAAGTTTTGCAGTCTTAAAATAATAGATATATGACACTACTTGATGAATAGAAAGATGAACTTAATTATCATTTGAAACTTATGGTTTGAGTATGAATATAAATGCCCAAATTAAATTTTGACCAAAAGTTAACCAAACCAAAGAATCTGTCTTTGTTCAGGCTTTATAATAGACAGATTCTTTGGTTTGTATAGGCTTCTGTGTCTAGAAAATTGATGACATCTTGTAGGCCCCAGTGTATCTTCCTCCCACCACCTCCCCCCCATGAACGGTTGGTACCTGCAAGTAAGAGCGAAAGGGCCCCGTTTGGATTCGATTTCTGATTGTAACTTTATGTCCAGTCAGCCACCTAATCCCCGGGCTTTGGCTCCTTTCCTTCCTACTTTGAGAAAAATTAGAAATTCTTTTCTTACAATGTAGACCTTCGGAACATTGCTCTTTGGCAATGATATATTACCTTCAGAGAATTCCTTTGAGATTTTATTACTTAAACACGGCAACCAAAACTGAGGAAACTTCTTTTTGGTTTTTGAATCAGCCAGTACATACGGACATGGCACTATCACAAAATCCATCCTCTATGCTTTTCAAGCCAGGGGGATAAAAAGTCACAAGCTCAAGGTTATGAGATAATGTTTTTCATTCTGTGCAATGTAGAAAGAATATTTTCATTCCTGAAAGGATGAAAGAGTTTACATCCACAGTGAATGGAAACCATTCATCTTTCCCAACTCCGGAAAATACTTTGACAATTGGCACTCATAAAACATTCATTACTTAGATCGGGGAAGGAGGGGCCCAGCCTTTTGAAAAACTAATGAAATTGTGTGAATTCTTGATATTCAAGTCTGAGCTGGATGTCCATGTTCCTACTCACCACAGAGATGTGCAATAGGAATGAGTTGAAGCCACTCCCTATCACGCTATCCCATAGGTGTGCTGGCTAGGGGTGTACAAATCCCATAGGGTACGGTACACAAAGACAAATTCAAGATTTAATGAAGGAAATATAAACAAACAGTATAACGAGTGAACAAAAGGTGGCACTGTCGCTCCTACTACGTTCGTACTTCCCCTCCCCTTATTCGGTAGCAGTCATACGTAACTCACATCAGCAAGGCGGATAGCGCACGTGTCTGCTGTACCCATCAAGTAGGATTTAATTTTTACTCCCAGGTGTAAATGCGGGCTAATACAAAATTTTCTATTTGATTGACATGTATTGTGGATGTGATCATCAGAGCTTGACCAATAAGAGTGTGCTTTGAATGGGCCTACAATAATATAGCAACTTCTTATCTATGCGGATGGAATTTGGGACTCTAAATAAAACTGAAAAAACTTCAAGTGAACGACAGGCTTATCTCAATCCAACGAAAATCAAAATATTTGGGGGCATGGCCCACCCTTGCCCCCCCACCCCCCCCCCGGCTACACCATGACAGGGGGACTATCAAAAAACACACCATAAACCGTATTATACCACTAGCATGGTTATGTATATACAGCAGCAAATCAGTGAAGCTGTAACAAAAATATGACAAATGTAGTTTACGACATGTGAATTGAAAATGTCCAGTGCACTCCACATACTGCGTGAGCTGCTTTCGGAACACGTGCAGCGCAGGGGATGGATGTTTTATTTTCTTGATGGAGTAGTATAATTTGTTTTTTGTAGGGAAAACTGAATTTTTCAAGCTAATTTTATGGACTTGGGAACTGGAAATGTTGGGCCAAATTTAATAATTTTTAAATGGTACTTTGGATAGGCAAAATTTCTCCACAATTTGCAGTAGCCATGGAGCTAAATTTTGCGAGTTTTGTTTAAAAGTAGCTCTTAAGGATTCAAACATGGTTGATCAAGGAGTCAACAGAACGCAGAAGAGGTGACACTGGGGGTCTTGATCGCCAGCCATAACCATACCGGTAATTTTAGAATTGACCCCCCTCCCGGGAATACATGTCTTAATTGAGGATAAGGTTTTTTGGTTAGTAGAACACAAACGTACAGGGTTTATAGGTATACATAATAATAATTATGAAGTCTTATTACCTGTGTTAATGCTGGATAAGCTCCCTGGTAGGCCTTTACAGCCAGATATGAGTGTTCATATCTTCAAACCCAGGGATTCTGGCGTGTCCCAAGATCAATTGTAACATGAAACAATGTCCAGTGTCAAATACGTTAAAACGGTACATATATAGTTAAAGATTTACTAATATTTCCCTGGAGATGGCCCAGCACACAGAAGAGAAGTTTTGGAAAAAAATGTGCACTTGGCCGGGACTCAAAAACGGCAACCTATGTATTACTAGCACCAGTGCTCTTTACCATTAAGCTAACAAGCCATGGTTGGGAGATGAGTGATATTCATCTACGGTTTGTGTTAAGTCAAAAAAGGGTTTCCATCGCTTTCCTAGCTGGTAGCATCAGGACGGTATATTTACATATTACAAAGTATTTTTGTTTGAAAAAATTTGAATTATTAGTTACAAGCATAGTACAGTTGCTTTTCTATGACCATGGGTACTTGTAATGTTTTATCATATAATGGTGAATGTCTTTTACCACAAAATCTACTTTAACAAAATTGTTAACCAAAGGTGCCATTTGAAAGAAGATTGAGAACAAAGACTGTGATAAACAAACATCCATGGTAACATAGCCAATTTCAGGATAGTCCATATAACATTTTATGCAAGATACACTTTGCAGGAAGCTTTCACCAAGACTAGCATATTTTGAACTTGAGGTCTGGTTTAACTTACTGTGAAAAAAACTCTTGTGCAATAAAAAAAAATTTTTTTATTGTTTTTAAACAGACCACTCCAAGCTGAAAACCTCGTCACGCAGTGTGGAACAATGAAGTTTACCAGCATGCCCCCCAACCCGTAAGGCTTGAACTGCTAGCATAATGAAGCAAAGAGTCTTGGTCTAGCCTGTAACTCTGCTTGACTAGGTATAGGGCTTGTCATATTAACTTACAATCCAACTACAGCAAAGGGGAGAGCTTCAATGACAGCAAGCTACCGCCGAGCCTGAAATTGAAAGCAAATGTGACCCCCCCCCCCCGAGTCCATCTGAGATGTAAAAGCTTCAAGAGCTGAAACAACCAATCATGCAAGGACTGGGTGGGAGAAAAAAATCCCATTTTAAAATCTGAACTAACTTTTGTTGTAGCTGTAGTCAGGGGCGGCACGGGCACTGGCACAGGCACTAGGGGGAAAATGAAATCATAGGAGGGTGGAAAAAACAACTATTTCGGGAGAGGGGGGGAAGGCCCCTTACTTATAGATTCCAAAGAAAGGTAAAGCTTAGGAAATGTGTTCAGTTAAATTAAATTGTAGGAGTCTTATTGATGGATGCCTCAAACCTCTTCAAATTGACCCAGATGAACTTGAAACTTGGAATTTGCTTTAAATAAACATATGCAAAATTTCCATACTGCATATATGACCTAAATTTGCCGATCAACTGATTTTCAATTGGGCCCAAATTTCCATTTAATTAAATTAAAACATCTGGTACATTCCCCGGCAGGGACAGGCAGGCAAAACGTGATGGTAGTGTCCCCATGAGCTTTTGTTCAGGCAACGCAAATTTTTTTTACTGACTTCATAGCTTGATAGTCGTAAGGTGTCCAGATTGTAGAACCCAAGAAGTCATCATTTTGCATGATATCAGCTGGGTAAGTCATGACTTCTCTTGCACGTGGATCTGTGTTGTATTGCACTCTTAGCACCTGGAAAAAAATTAAAACAGGCATATAAAAAACCCGCACAGCCTGTAGGTGGTTAAGTCAGATATTTTGGCCTTTTAATAGCAAAAATACACAGCTCATTTAAGAGTGCCTCCAAGTTATCAAAAATGTGATATTTTGCCACAGTTGTGTTAGTAATGTCTAGTAAAACTTACCTGTGAATGGTAATACTCAAAAATGCGCGTATTGGTCGTAAAAGAGAAAAATTGGTTTAATAGAATGGGCATCCCTGATTGTAATTTAACGAGGTGCTGGAAATGCAAATTTCTGTCCGGCCATGGGAATTAGTGCCACCTTACGACAAAATGAACCTCTAACTTGACCTTGCCTGAACCAAGGGAACAACTTATGGAATGAGCGTGGACATTGTACATGGCCCTATTTACCGGCTATTCATATGTTAGTTAGTGTTAAACCAAAGTTTTAAAATCCGGTTTTGTCCCCACTAATGAGGGTGGCCGGATACACATCAAACTCAGACTTGGATAGGACATTTCCAGCAGATGTTGAATTATTACCGGAGATCTCAGATATAATTATCCCTATTACAAAATTCCTTCTTTTCGATTAATAGACAAGTGCGAGGCTTACAATTCACAGGTTAGTTACTAGCCAATTACCCATGCAAAAATGGCAAAATCTCAAATATTTGGAAAATTGGGGGTACTCTTCAAAAAAAAATTGTGATGGTATTGCTTTATGTCTAAACTTTTCTTACAACATGGTTATGTGTGCTTAGGCATTTTAAAAGCCAAGTTGTAAAATTAACAATAAACTATAATAATAATAATAATTAGGGGTTCTTCATAGAATTTTGGGTAGGGGTTACGGGTATGAACGCTTGGATTGCATAAAAATGTAGGATTTAGTATTGAAAAAGGAGTTTATGGCCCCATGAACTTTAATCGGAGAGGCATAACTAGTCATGAGAATCTCCGATATTAATTATCCTAATTACAAAATTCCTTCTTTTGCTGATACATAGACAAGTTCGAGCTTTCCCGTCCAGGTATAGTTTTACTAGCCAATGTACCATGCAAATGTGCAAAATCTAAACATATTTGGAAAATGGGGGGTTACTCTTCAAAAAAAAAGTATGTGTTGTTATTGCTTGAAGTAATTTTCTTACTAACAATGGTATGTGTTGATAGCATTAAAAGCAAAGTTGTAATTAAAAACTAACATATAATAATAATAACTAAATGAGGGGTTCATTCATAGAAATTTGGGTGGTACGGGTATGAACGCTTGAAGTGCATAAACAATGTAGGATTTAAAGAGTATGAAAGGATGGTTTATGCCCCATGAACTTTAATCTGAGAGCATAAATAGTCATGCCCAAATCATATTCATGAATCGCTGTCATGTTTACGGACCATAAAGAGAATTCGGACATACCCATAAGACTTAACATGTACATTGTATTATATGTATTTGTTAATAACATTGTAATGTATGTAACAGGGGGCCCAAGGGTGGGAAAGGCAGTGCACACCACTGATGGGGGCTAACTAGGTATAAAGAATGATAAACTTCATTAAATCGATATGTGTTTGTTAGCGCAGCGGTACAGCAACCTACTCCCGGATCAGAAGGGTCACAGGTTTCGAACCCTGTTTGTTGTAAAGCCCAGTGCGTGTTGTGTCCTTGGGTAAGGTACTTCACCTCACTTGGCCAATTCCCCACCCCCAGGAGTATGGAATGAGTACAGGCATATGCTGAAAGTAAAACGGGGTTTGCTATGAGGGAGGATTGGATGAACCTTATTTTAAGTGGTTGTTACGATTCATGTGATTGAGGTTTCTATACTTGATATGGAGGCTGGCACTGGAAACATAACCCATCACGGTACAGTGGGAAACAAAACTTGCGGTTTGATGGTAGACGCAAATAATGCATATTGCAAAAGCCCTATTCAATCTGTGCTAATAAAAGTTGGTTAACCACTAAAACGGCGTTTTTTTTTTTATATGGTAATGAAATGATCGAGGCTCAAAATTAGAGGAGAACAATGAGAAAAATACGGCCTTTCTCTGATATCAAAATAGATTTTACTACTCCGGCAGGTACACCAGGGGGGCCCGGTCCCAAAGACGATCGGAAAGAAAAACACGCCCTTTTAACCAGCAGGTGTGTCCTTATGAGGCAAGCACTCCAGCCTGAGCCACACCTGTTTTTGACCCCATGCAAATGTCTCTTTTAAATTTTTAGAAGGCCAATTCGTTTCAATCAACAGAACCAACCAAATTTGACAAAACTCAGTGATATATGTAGGGACATGCAAGAGCTAATTCTAACCTCCGCAAAATCAGGACAAAATCCATACGTTAGGATGTCTTGCCATATATAACCCCTACAAAGTCATAATTTTGTATGTATAGCACGCCTCTAGCTATTTCCCATGTAGAAAACTAGATATTTTAATGAAAATCATATTGTGCCGCAAGAAGTTTCATCAAATTTACACAGGATTTAGTTATGAATAAATACTCCAAATTATTGTAAAAGGTGTGTCCACCGTTGATAATTTTTTGTTTTATTCTCTTTTGGTCATAATAAATGAACTTTCAAACAGCTGTGAGCTACAGAGATGTAATCCTTACCTTAGGTTGTAGTCCCCAGCCTGTGAGGTTGGTTTACAAACCTCTTGTGATCCCACCGACAGCAGACAAACACAAGAACTGCTACACACCACTGAGCTGGTAAGAAATTACATACATTACATTATTTTGATCCCTGCCAAGTTGCCTCTCCTAAAGAATATTAAGGGGCACTGCATATCACAATGATGGCAATTATTTTGTGTCATATTGTCCTAACTATCAATGACAGGAATAGCTTGTCATATTGTCTTAAATCTCAATGATGGGAATATTTTGTAGGCCTATAAAAGTTATACCTGTTTAGAAAGTAAAGATGTAGGATCAAAACCAATGACAAAATTTTTGTGACACCTTTATTACTAATAGTTACAGATTTCTTGTTATAAATTTTGATTTGAGTTTAAATTTAGTGGATTTAGAGTTAACTTTTACAAATAATACAACCTTTTACATTTTGAAAGTAAAGATATATAGTGAAGCAAAATGGCAAAATTATTGTTTTTGATGAATGCCTTCAAAACAATACCATTGGTTTGGATCTTTGCATCATTTGCTTTCTAAACATGTAACTTTTTAGTCCGACAGTGCAAAATACCCATAACTATTCATTGCTCACCTTATCAATTTAGAGTACTAACTAAATATCCCTTGGATGACTGTAGATAGGGAAACTATCTCATGGGAAAGATGAATTATTTCTCACAACCTTATATGATTTGCATGCAGATCGATTCAACAACACTTCATGATTTAATTTGCGACTTGACATTTTTTTTTATTAATAAGCATTTACAGTAAATATGTTTTTGAATTTAGTATTTTAGCACTTGGTGTCATTTGAGGCATTCTGGGGAAAACCGTTTAAAACAAAACAAAAAATAAAAAAAAACCAAAACAGTTTTGCATTGTGGGCTCCCTACTGGAAACCAATTTTTTTTTGCCTAATGATAAGATGGGAATTTAAGAAAGTTCTTTTAAATGCAATGTTAACAAAAGTCTTATTTCTATCTTACTCGTTTTAAACCTGCAAGGTCTTCCTGTAGTACACTTGCATAATCAGATTGGAGATCATTTTAAGTACTTTGAGGTCTGGTTTACAGCTGCTTGAATTAAGTGTATTGCTTAAATATCTAAACACACATAACAAATACAACCGAGCATAAGCAACTGCAGTTCCATAACAATTAAGCAATTTGAAGATACTTTTGATATTTGTTGTATCAAAT
>JAMKCH010078548.1:0-45979 GCA_023653785.1 Ophioderma brevispina | reverse complement strand
AAGTTGATTTTCAGAAATGTTCTGTTGAGGAAGAAAGTGTTTCTGACAAAAGTGTTGTTCAGCTAATACTACCCAGGTCCCAACTAAGAAGTCATAAGAATTTTGTAAAATGTTGAAACATTAAATAACCTGAAAGTACAACCCTTCAAATGAAACAAAAGTATGTTTTCATTTACCAAAAAATTGTATGCTCGGGTATTAAAGTAGGACTACCAAGTAGTCAATGTCCAATCAAGGAGAACGCACAACTAAACTGTGAATTGGAGAGTGCTTATTGAGTTTATAACATAACTGTCATCTACTACCCACCTTGGAGTCAGAGATCAATGTACAAGCAACTGAGTTTACCAGCTGAGTGAGACCAGGCCTTTCAGTTCGAGGTAATCAATAAAAAAAAGGACCAGAGGACACAGCACAAATCCTTTTGCATGTAGAGGTCAGTGGCCCGAATGCTATGACTTCGCTATCACCATAGGAAAATGCAAGACGCGAGGCTGATGACTCTCAACCAATGCTTTTAAGCATCCTAAAACGGCTCCAAACAGCCAAACAGACACCCCGAATTTCGGAAATCGCTCTGAATGTGTTGGACTCAGATCCATCTCTACCCAGCTACCAAAAATTCATCAATCGTACGATAAGAAATGTAAGCCCTGTTCGTTAGTTCGTGCAAGTCCAAAAAGATCAAAGTGGAAGATCCGTCTGTAGCCAGCTGATAGTTTCATCATCCAGCTTGATCAGGCCATGGCGATCCTCTTGGGGACTGTAGACCTCACAGTCACGAATGATGTGGCTAATGGTTTTGTGGCTCTCCACAAACGCAGTTTGGTGAAAGTTCTACTCCTATCTTGTGAAGGAAGAGTTCTTTGTACGACAACGCCAGTTCTGAGTCTATGTGAGGTTGACCCATGCTTTCTTCAGGTACAGCCTTTGGGCTTGCTAGATGGGCCTGTCCACAAAAATGCTTGAGGTTCAAAGTAGAGGATGACCTTTGCTCATACCATCTGTCATTGATCAAGGATGATACGAATAGGATACTGTGAATAAAAAAGTCCTGATTATTTAAAAAAAACACAACAACATCAAGTCTAGTACGTCAATAACTATAACCCTAGCGTGACTAGCACGCGAGGGTTAAAAATCAGTCGCCTGTGTGATTATGACTTGATAGAAACGGCAAGGCTTAAAAAACAATTGACCTTTAGTCTCTAAAGTAAAAATCTCTCAAAGAACCTGGGTACAAGCAATAAATATTTTTTGTGCCCAAACAGTAATACTACAAAATAACATGCAAACTAGGGCAGTTATTGAGCTTAGCTTCACATTAGAAAGCAATGTTGCTGAATCAATATTTTTAAAAGTTAACAATATTAATAACAACATATCTCTTGGCTTGTATCAGGTAACATTTGCATGACTATATAAGAGGGCTGTAACTTCCTGAATACACATATTGAGAGGTTATTTCACTGGTTCCAGGATGAGTTGGAAAAAGGCTCATTCATCTACAATGCAGAGAAAATCTGGTCCAAAATCTGAACAATTTCGTGCAAAACAGATAAAGTTGAATTGACCCTGAGGGTGTTTTGAACCATGCCCATCATGCTTTCCATCTGCCTATCAACACTACTGTAACTAAACTTCTGTCAGTACTTAGGGATAACAAGTGTTCCAAAAAGTTTTAAGAACCACGGACATTTCATGATCATGCTTATTTCTCCATGTACTACTTGCTTTGTGGCTTATTGTTTAAGATAGGATTTTCACTATCCTATTGAGGTGAATTTTCCAAAAAATGGAGCATTGTGGATTCATTGAATACACCTCTTGGATACCCCCTACACACACTCATTGGGCACAGGCTGTTTTAAAGTCTCATTTATTAGACAAACCAGAATTAAACAAAAAATATCAAAGGGCGACACACTTTTGACAAAGAACTTGGATTATTTGTATCAACTGACTTTATCCTATGTAAATTTTATGAAAATTTCATTGCGGGCAAATATAGTTTTTTTTTAAATCTATTTAAAAAACACGTCTCTCTATGGAAATGGGTATATAGAGGGGGCACTATAACCTGTAATCATGACCTTTGTAGGCCTATATGGCAAGATTCCCACAATGTTTTTTTCTAATTTTTTGCAGAGGAAATAGCAATTGCATGTTTCTACATATCATTTGTCAGAATTCGTGTTGCCAGTGCTTGAAATTGCTCTAAAAATAAAAGCTGATTTGCCAATGGGGGTCAAACGCTGTGTGGGCAGTAACATTATCCCGTTGGTGGAGAGAGATCCTGCCTAAGATGATACACAACATTATCGACGACAAAATTTTCTTTCTGACTAAAACACCTTGATTATCAAAACTCCCTTCTTCTTACTCAATGCTTTTTTACTCTCTCTTCAAACGTGCCCATTCTTAACTCACTATTTATCCATTCTCTGTGCTATTGGATGTGGTGCACACACACACAGAAAAACAGCTGACATTTTCCAGAGGATTTTGGTTAAATCCAGAAAAAATCTTGGCAGATGCAACTCAAATCCCAGTTTTCAATCTTATCGCGAGGGCTTTAGTGTTCTGATGATTGCAGGTAAGCTTCGCAAGAAGGCACTCGATAACATCCACTTCAGGAGAACGTACGCCTATCCTGCTGACAATGAGTTTCGTTTTAGCCCAATTTAAAAAATGCAGCTTTAAGGTCAAAAAGTACTCGCTACACTGAGATATACTCTTACCACCAAGGACAAACCGGTTAGTGGATGCACATGTAGGAATTATCCCTGTGTTCTGGGTACCAAATCATACTGAAAACCAAGGAGCATATTTTCTAAAAGCACTGGTGAATTGCAGCTGCGAAGAAATTGCGACCTTATCAAATCACAGTGAGAATCTTTGTTAAATGGGGAACAAGCTTATCAAGACTTAAAGGTGCATGTTCAATAGTCTTTGCTCCCCCCCCCCCACACATTATTGAATAGTGCTTTGCAATATGTCAATATGCTTTCAACAATAAAAAAATGCAAGTTTGTTTCCATGGTATTTGATGGGGAATATGTGGCAAGTGTCAGGCTCTCATATCATGGCAGAGAACCCAATAAACATAAATCAGAACAAGCACCGTTAGTTAGTGGGCTTTAGAAAGAAGAGCAGCCAGTAGTTAACAGTTTGCATTATACATTCTTTTCTTTGGGGGGGGGGGATATTGCTTCAGTGTCTTCAACAGAGTGTTTCACGAACTAATAGCATAAACACCATAGAATTTAATGTATGCAAGAAAGTACTGGAGAATTCACAGGCTGGGGAGAATTGAGGAAAGTATTTTAATTTAAACCACATACGTCGACGTGAATAGTAAGAATCAGAACTTGTAGCCCGGTCATAGGTGTCAATCAACAAATATTGTAGTCCAAGAAAATTGAGGTTTGACCTGGAACGAATTGCTATCAAAGGTTTTTTTGCACAATGCATTTGCTTAAGGTACCTAAATGTATACTAAAAGTCCGAGGAATCCGAGTTGCAGAAATATGCCTAATTTGCATAATTCAAAATGGCCGCCGATTTTGATAGATTTTTTTGTTAATGATCTCGAGTTCTGATACGTCCGTAGCAGAATAATTTCCGTATCTATACCCCCATGTTTTCAGGTCTTGAATACAATTATACCTTAACTAATAGCATAGGATGTTTGGTTTCAGGCTTATTTGGCTCAAATCACAAAATGGCCGCCATTTTGATATATTTTTTTTCAATCTCGAAAATCTGAGTCACCAAGGAAGTCTAATATTGTTCCCATACACATAATTTTGAGATCAATTATTGCCATGTGGACTTGGCATTTGTGAATGAATAGACACCTTCTCCTTTAATTAGGCAAAAATCAAAATGAAACAAGACAAGCAAAGCCAACGGTAATATTGTGATAATAATGATACGTCCTAAAATTCGTGGCAATTTTCACAATTTGCCAATATTATGGCACCATTATTGAAGTAATTAGAATAAACAAAACAACTGAACAATAGCCATTCATATACCAGTCTTAACCATGAAGAATCATCTCTGCTTCAGGGCATTGCCGGCCGTGAGGCCATTGGACCACTGTGATAAAATTAATTTTAAAGGTGACTACCCTATTTAAGTATAAAAGTTTTTATCTTCATTGCTAATGGCGTTCAGCCCCAAACCCCTATCTGTATCGTTTTCGCTCCAATATTGTTCAACCCATTATGATGTGAGAGATGAAAGGTGATTTTGTAATCCCATAGAGTTACTGTGTAAAATAATATTCACTCCATAACAACCAAACCAAATATCCTTAGCCCTAAGAGTTCACAGCGTAAATGAGAAAAATATTAGCTTGCTACATATCCAAACTTTTGACGCACTTCCTGTACATCTGGGGTTATGGGGAACGAGGCTATTAGCAATCGGACCATGGCCCATTCTAATCTACATATACAAACTATCAATAATGACAGTATAGTTTAACCTCATCTAATCAGGTTATTTTGGTACCTGTCTAACAGCGGACACCACCCCCTTTGAACTTGGTTGTGTGCATCAATGGACTATCCAGTGATACAAATATGTACCCAAATTCCCACACTTGCTTCTATTATGTCATAATGCAAGGCGCCCTCACAAAATTTGGTGAAATCAGTTTTTGTGTACAAAGGTTTAGAAAATTAGAATTTTAACAAACACAATATTAAAAAAAGTAAAAAAACCTAAATGTAACATAACTAATAAAAATGAAGTTTTATACAACATGAAACCTTTGTTTAAAGAGCAAATTCTGGTGTACCAATTTACATATTCCAGTAAGGAGGCTTTCACCAATCCTTCAACTTTGGTTGCTTATCTTCCCCGGTAAGGTGGTGGTCCGATTTTTTTCTCAATAAAATGTGTCTCAAAGGATATTAAAAAATACCTAAATTCATTTGGACCAATCACACTCTCTAAATGCAAAAGAAGTGAATTTCCTCTTTTAGAGTGACTACTGGGCCCACTCTGAAAAGAGTGAATTTCACACTTTCAAAGAATCCTTTTTTGGCTCAAATTTACTCTTTATAATTAAACAACCCACCTGTCTAACCCAGTAGTTGTTGTTCCTCACTGTTACCCTGAAGGAACGAACACCAATGGTGAGAGGCTTGTTTCATCTTTCAAGAGTACCAGCTAAGGCCAGCTCATGCAAGATTCCCCCAACCAAGCAGCCATCTATGGACCCTGAGAATCACCAAAATGGTTCCAAATCCCAGCTGGACCACATCATAAGTCAATGGCAAATGGGTGAATTCTCTCCGTACTGCAGACCTACAACACTGTGGAGCTTGATTCTGAACACAGAATACTCAGCATCCGTCTCAAAAGCCATCTTGAACATCTAAAGGTAAAGCCTGCAGAAGACCAAAGTTTGACTGGAAGAAGCTAACAACAAAATCCCTTCAAAACACCAATTTTAGATCGAACTTTCCAATAGGTTTCAGATCCTACAAGAACTAGACTATCTGTGTCAATCACTGAACGGTACTACCTAATTGAGGAAGCCGTTGAAGCAGCAGCCAAAGAAGTGGTTGGCAAATGCAGTCCCTGTGGAACCTGCCGGGTTGTCCTGAGAAAACCTTTAGATTACGGCTGAGACAGGAGCGAGATATGGCAAAGAAGAAATTCCTCATTGATAGAACCAACCATTCAAGGAATCCATTGCGGAATCTCGATGCAAGGCTGAATGAATCGTATAAATCTGAGGAACTGGCCAAACTCAACAACAGATGGATGACTTGAGTTGCAGCAGATGAGAAGGTTGAATGTAATACAACGTTGGAAAAGTTATCACCAATCTATGGTCAGGATAGAAGATCTTTCACCAAAGTCAAGAAAAGGGATGATACAGCCCCATCAAGTGAAAAAGAAACTTCTTGATGAGTGGCTGCAATACTTTAGCTCTCTACTCTACTCAACAACGATAATAGTCCACCAACATCTGACCTACCTTCTCCTGCTGATCACGGACCGTCCTATATGCCAAGACACCCCCCATCATCCCTGATAAACCATAAAAGGCAATTCAGGAATGAAAACAACAGGTCAAGCTGGAGTGGACTGTGCAATAACATCAGAAGCACTCCCGATGGGTGGGGAGGTAATGTTGATTATACTTTTCAATACTGTCAGACCTGTCCGTATCCCAGAGGGGGGGGGGGCAGGGTGGGGGGCAGCCGCTGCAAATGACTAATACAGAGGAATTACCTTGATGTCGTGCAGCAAAAGTCTACAACAAATCCTGTTAACAAGAATAACGAGAGCATGTTGATCCTATACTAAGATCCACCAAGTGGTTTTCGCCCCGGTAGAAGCGGTGCACAGCAGGTTCACATCTTAAGGAGAATCATGGAGGCTTTCAGAGTTATAAATACAACTCCACTCACGCATCACCTTCATCGATTTAAGAAAGCCTTTGACCTCCTCCAACGGAAGGTCATGTGTCTCGTTCTCCGGCACTATGGTATCCCAGACAGGTTGGAAAAGCCATAGGCGTTCTCTACAGAAATTCCAAAAGCCTGTTATGGTAGATGGAAATATCTCGGAGCCTTCCTCGTTTCACAGGGGTACTGCAGGGTGATGTATTAGCTCCCTTTATTTACAGGCACAGCACTTGCTCAGGCACGTTTATCAAGAACAGCTAGCTGCAGCTGAAGAATTGGGCCTTTTAATCATCAGTGTGCAAAAGACAAGAGTACATGACTACCAACTGCCACCCACTTCCACTGCTTAAGTTTTATGGCGAGTTTGCATCACCATGTCTCCCCGACTTCAAATCTGGTTTTATGATGGCTTCCTTCTAAAGACCTTAACAGACGAAAAGCCCTTGCCTGGGTAGCATTTTTGAAGTTGGAGCGCATATGGAGAAGTCAAAGTATAACCAATCGAAATGAAAGTACGCCTCTTCAACACAACATGTGTGACAGTATTTTTGTATGGGTGCGAAACTTGGGTGCTGACAAACAATTTGGAGAGTAAGGTCAATTCTTTCGCAACATGTTGCTACAGAATCATGCTGAACGTCAAGCGCATTGATCGTGTCCAAAATGCCAAATCTATGCGCTACAGGTACGGAGCCTCTGATAAACCGAGTAAGACTGAGACAGCTTACTTTTCTTGGTCATATTCTAAGGATGCCCATAGGAGAGCCTAGTAGGTTTTATGCTTTCTACACACCAACACACACCACACATGGGCAAGAAGGAAGCCAGCCGACAGAGAACATCATATCGTCTCCTACATCCAAAAGCTCTTGGGGGACACAAACAACATGTTTGCAAACCAAAGGCTATCTCCAACTTGGCCCAAACCAATGACTTGAGGAAACTTGCGATCGCCTGCTTCGCAGTCGACTGATGATGATGAATTAAAACAAATGATAAATGACATCATTTTGTCAATTATCAAGATAAAAATTTGACCCAAAAAGTGTTTTGAAAGGTGTGAAATTTCACTCTTTTCAGAGTGGGCCCTCTAGTCACTCTAAAGAGTGAAATTCACTCTTTTGCATTTAGAGAGCACACTTTTTGCACCAGGAGAAAAGCTTGAGGGAGTGCAACATACCCTAATTCCTCCATAGCCTTTGTAATTAAATCTTAAACTATGGTTATTAATTTTCAAATTCAAAGTACAAAATCGTTGCGACATATGCTTCAACACTTACTGTCCCCACGTGATCGATCTTGATCAAACCCTGTGGCAGGTATTATAAAATGCTGCCTTTGTGTCATAAGAGGTGTTAAAATCTATGGGCATATATAGTTGAGTTCCTTAAGTGTGCCGAATCAATAAAGAAAAAAAACGTTGTTAAAAAGGTTCTTAGCTTGGTACTTATCTTTGTTCCATTTTTTCACCCTACCGGTAAGTCTTTTTTAACAATGTTGGGGTGTCTATAACATGAAAGGTTCTGGTTTGGGATATCACAATAAGGGAAAACATGTAGAGGTACAGGTCCACTCAGCAGCAATCGTTTAGGATGTTAACAAACAGGGTACCTGTTGAGATAGTCACATTTTGCATCCTCCTCTTTCAAACAATATATCCACTTTAACAAATCACGTCTGGGTATTAATTATTTGGCTGATATATTTCCTCTACGCAATGAAAAAAATTGCACAAATGTTCAACAATTGACAGAAAAATTTCAACTTTTATATCATTTTGGAAAATTGACGGTCCCTCATTTGACAATCAGTTTGTGTAGCAATAATTGTTTCACTAATTGTGCATTTTGCTAAATAGAATTTGTTCTTATTCCGTCAAAATGCTTTTCTAATTCAGTCGTCTATCATGTTATAGTTAAGTTGATATTGCCCAAAGTGAAAAATTAAATCTTCTCGAAAAACACTTATCTATGAGCATTCCCTCATAATAAAATCTTAGTCTATCTCCTCCTTGTCTATACCCCTCCTACCTTCCATGCTTTCATCAAACATTTCCAAAAAATGGTACAAGAAGGTAGCATCTCGCACCCTCGAAGGGATAGAATGGACGGAATGGCCTTATAAATCACCAAAAAATCAACCTAATAAAGATTTTGTGGTATCAGTTGTTCAAAGCAGATAAACGGAACATTATTTGCATGGACTACACTGCATACTAAGAGGTATCTTACTAACAGTATGAAAAATCTTTGTCTGGATCTTATAGACAGTAAAGAAAAACTTTCATATTCTGAGCTGTTCAGAACAGATCTCAGTAATTCCTTTACTTTTTGGCAAATGAAGTCAGTGAGTCTACCCAGAAAAGCCTTTAAAATGAACAAAAGGATTTTTTCCTTCCCTAACTGTATATTTTTTGTGTAGACAGCTTAAGATTTTCTCTTTGTATTTGAAAATTGATCAAGAAGTTTGAATCCCAAATATTTAAATAGACATTTTTCATCAGTTGCAGTCCTGTTCTTTAAATGCAACTTTATAATCATGTTCTTTGATAACATAAAGCTGGACCCAGAAACAAATTTCAACATAACTAATTTCAAGAAGTCAACAAACTGGCATCCATTTGGGATTTTGCATAAGGCCTAAACACTCATCTCACATTGTTATTGGTGTTCTTATTGAGTTCGTAGACCCCCATAACATGGGTAGAGACACCAACATTACATCTCTACGACCCTCGGATCATGGGGGGGGTATGGGCACAAGTCCCTTTGAATGGCGGCCATTTTGAATTTATGCCAATTAGCATATTTCTGCAACCCGGGATTTTTCTCGGACTTTTAGTATGTCATTGTGGGTACTTCAAGAAATGCATTGTGAAGAAAAACCTTGATAGCAATTAGTTCTAGGTTACACTAAAAATTTCATTATCTTTCCTGGCCTATTGGACGAATCTATTTCTAGCAACACTGATCTATGAATTTGGAAACTGTTTATTGTATCAGGATAATGTAGGTGATTGCCCCGGAGGGGGGGGGGGGGAACTTGTATTCAAAGGTGGATATGATGCGTGAACATGGACTTTCAAAATGACCCTAAACACAGATGTACACCGATAAAAAACAAGCTAAAACATACCTAAACAATATTTTTATCGTTTATGATACCATCAACAAGTACGCAATGCATTGAATCGTAAATATACCTTATTTATTGCTTTGTTTGTTCCCAAGTTCCGATTAAGAATATTTTGGATGATTTTGATCCCATGCTTAATGAGATATAAACGTGACCAAGTTCAGGGTTAAGAAAAAAACATACCTTTTTTCCATATTTTGCCTGTTTTGACACCTAAACAATGTACGAGCGTGACATCCTGTGGAAAAAGACACCCTTTTTACCAGTTTCTGTTCACGCATCATATCCACATTTGAATGTAAGTGGCCCCCCGGGGTTAATGAATTATGTAATTAACAATCAGAAATCTTGAATAACTGCAGAAGTGTTCTTTCATCACTTAGTGCCAGGCGACGTTAACTTAACGAAAATTGAATATGGTCATCTGGACACACCTGTTGGACGTTGCATGTTTACCTTTTCAACAGAATCGTGTAGGGTTGCCTATGCGGTTAAAAGATGGCCATAGGCCTTAGTAAAAATCAACATGATCGGAGGACGACATTGATATTGTGTACCCACCCAAAAAAAACTGGGGGAGGGGGCAGTCCCCCCCTTCATCCCCTGATTGACGCCATGGACAGTGTAATTTCAAATGATAGAGGGTATCTACAAATAATGCACCCACCAACAAGGGCTCATCACTTTTCTTTTATTACCAAACTCTGACGTGACAGAGATTTATTAAGCATTTCACTGCCATAACCCACCAAATCCCCCCCCCCATAATGCTCCATTTCAGACTCTTGGAGGACATGGATGATGACGTTACTCAGCTGGAAGATCTGCCATTGTTAGCCAAATTTTGGCAGGTAATTTTCCATTTGGATCACCACTGCAACTCTCGACACAGAGTTAGATGACGGTCCCCGGCATTTGCCGGTACTACAACATGGGCACACGGATGGGCACATGGAAAATTGTGGCTGGGAGTAGCAATTTTGATGTTGTACAAATTAGTTTGTGTAGGAAGCGTAACAGACTGGTCGGCCAAGCATTTCACTATGAGTTACAATATGCTACATCCACCAAGGACACAGTTAAGTGGGCTGTACTAGTACATTACATTGACATGAACTGGACCTTTTTCTGTTCTGGGATATGCACAAAATCCAGGGGGTGTACTTTCTAAATTACACTGGTGAATAGAAGCTATTGAACTGTGTGCCCATAGGAGTGCTACATTCTCTATTGATTGGGCTGTGAAGAGGAAATAGTGAAATGTGAAGTGACATAATGAAAGTTCAAGAGACAGGTGCGGAGACTGCATCTCTTCAACAGATTGGATTCATTGAATCACTGTCAATGTGCCTCTTTTCTCTAAACTGAAATAATGTACTGTAGCAGAGAGAAAGCAAACTGACTCCAATACAGAGAGAATCATGATGTAAAATGGGTAGGCCCTATCTGGGACTCTGTTTCAGGCAGCTGCCAGTATTTGGTTGTTTTCACCTTACCACTAGCAGGGACTTAAGGTACCCTCTTTCCAAATTTTAAAAAAAAATCCTACGTTCTGATTGTAGTAAATTAATGATCGTGTCTTAAGATTATGTCACACCCTTTTAACACCAAATTTGAGGAAAGTTTCCTGAACTCTCCTCACACAAAGCTGGTTATCCAAGAGCTCTTTAATACTTTGTACCTAAAACCCTGACGCCTCACTGGGTCTCTATGCTATACACTACAGACAAACCAAATGTTATTTAGTAACATGTTCTTGCATTTCTAAACGTGATCAGGAGTCACCCTTCTGAATTTCCCTACCATGCAGGAGTTTATCCTACTCTTTTAGCAGTTCTGCGCGATGGGTCTACAAATTTTATACGATCAGGACTACGGTATTTAATAATTAAAAGTGATAATTCCGCGCGTGTAATTTTTCGCGTTTCCTGTAATTTTTAAACTTTTTGCTTGTTTTTAAATTCCTTTTTAGCTATCCACCTAAGACCTACACACAAAATAAACATTTTCGCGAGTTTTAATTTCGCGCGAGTCAGAGTGCGACACGAAAAGCGCGAAATTAATGTAGCGCAAAAATTCCACTTTTACCGGGCTGACTTTTAGGAGAGTGAGAGTGATAGCTCCTATTATAGCAGTATCTCATTACCACTTTGTAGGAGAGTGATTTAAAGCCCCCTTGGGATATGTTCTTTCCCTGGTTAAGCAGTGTGCAAATGCCATGAAACCGCTCCACTCAAAACTCTCCCCAATATGATCAGGAGAGCTTTTTACAAGCACCACCGTATTTTAAAGTCAGTCCATGTGTGCAGTATTGAAAATCTCCACCCACCACAATTTTCATGCCCTATATATTCAAAACAGAGAAGCAGAGGCTTAGAAAGGACGTGTGAAAATATCTCTGATCAATATTTTGACTGAGGTCATCGCAGCCAAACCAATTTAGTAGGATTGAAAGCCCAATAAACCAATTGAATGCACAAAAAAAGTGATCACATAAAATTACGTTATAACAGCATAGTTTTGAAGAGTTGAGACCTAGATTCCAGAGATTCAGTTTCTGACCTTTAAGTTAAGGTATAGTTGAGGCTAGGGATGAGGACGCTTAGTGTTAAGCAATTAACCCCAATCAAATGGTAGTCCATTAATTCATTAGAACACACCAGGACTGGGGTTTCAATTGCAGGAAAACTGGAACTTTCTTTTAGCATGAGAATCCCCAGGCTCAAGATCGGAGAATGTTTATAGTGGGTTAAGGACTCTGATTTCCAGGCAAGCTTAGTGACATTCAGCATGAAATTTTTGAATTACTTCACACTTTAAAGAGATACAAAGATATTGCAAGAAAAGAGTGTCCCTTCATTTTTTACACTTGTCATTCCAGGCCCGTAGCCATTTTTTTTAAAGGGGAAGGTAGATTTTTTTCATAAGAAAACTTATCCCAAAAATTGCAAGGGGGACAAATTTGGCAAAAAGTGGATTTTTTAACCTTTTTTCAAAAAAAAAACATAAACCTCTCATTTTTGACTTGCTCCGCTCACAAAAATATACTTTTTTGGCCCCTTTTAGCTCCTTTTAAGGTTTTTTTTTTTAATATGGGGGCATCTGCACACCACCCCTTTCCTTAGGTTATGGGCCTGCACCATTTTTTTTGCATATTTACAATGCATCCAATGAAATAAATCACACCTAATTAAGTGAATAGGTGAAGCACCATACATAAAAATACTAGTAATTTAATTTTTCTATCATGTGTACGAATAAAAATCAACCATGCTTTTGTTGCTCATGGGCCAATTGGACAGCAGTCATGTTCAAACTTTACTTTTTTGGAATTTGTTTTTTAGACCCCTTTGTTTTTAAACAAACCCGTAAATGTGTTCCGTTGTGTTCTACAACCAATCAAATTAGAGATGTACCGATCCGATCGGTATATCGGTATCGGTACCGATATCAGTCGGATGACGGTATCGGTGATCGGAAAATTCCTTCTACGCGATGCAATCGATGACGTGTACGCCTGGAGTTTTAGCACAGTCACTATATAAATTCGCGTTGAAACCACAGTATAAACCACTCAGTTCTCTAAGAAACACCCCACTTAGTGTTCTAAAATTCATTTTCTTAGCGCAAGGATGAACTTTTTTATCATGGGACATATGCTTTTGTTCCATGAATATCTTTGTCTGAATAGCAAGACAACAAAAGGACTTCCTACAGTATACTGTGTATTATGCTATGGAAAATTCCCTTACATGTGGTCATTAAAAAGATATCGGTATCGGATCGGTATCGGGACGATCGGGTTTCCGAAAATATCGTTAGCGGCCGACTACCGATTAAAAGTAGATCTGGAACATCACTAAATCAAATTGCAAATTTAAAGAAATGTGTATCTTCAGAAACCTCAGTGTGCTCCTTTAATGACAAATCAGTATGATATCAAAGAGGTCAAGTGAATTGCTTAGCGAAACCAGGAGAGAACTGTCATATTCCTTTGTCTAGAAATGTTACATGTGAAATGGCCGGAAGGGAATAATTTTGGGGTTGAAATTGAGAGCGAGTGTATAACTTTTGGTACACAGCATGAGGTGCTATGCTGTCATTCTTACATTGTTGTAATCAGATCTTGGCAAAGGCGTGCTGAGCAACTGATCTGTATGACTAGTGCTGTTGTGACCCTCAACAACCCATAATATTCTCTACGGTGGAACAACCTTTTCGGTCACAGTGAACCGCTTTCCTATTTGAAGGGGGCACAGTACCAATACTCCAGTTTGGGGTAATGGTAGCTATGCCGGTAAATAAATCATCGGTTCCGAGGCACCGTCTTGTGTCGCTGCCGTCCGGTTAGTGACGGATAGGCCTAAATAAACCTTTGACCTTGACATGTGACCCGTTGACCTCCATCAACACAAGAGTGGATCTATGTTGAACCTATGATTCAAGTTTGGTTCCAATTGAACTTCAACTTTTCCAAAGAGGTTCCATTGTAATTTTCAGGCCCTATCTTTACAAACTGACCTCTAAATGGACCTTGACATGGCATGTGACCTTTGACCTCATAAAAAAGTGGGGGATGCCATGTGCATGTGGCCCAAGTTTGGTTAAATCCATCAAAGATGGCTAGAAACAAAAAAGGGCCACTATCAGTGCACCATGTGCTGTTTGAAGTCTCTTTTATTATGACAAAACCAGAATGTTTAAAAAAAAATCAATGGGACACACTTTTGACAACTTCAACGTGTAAATTTTACAAAATTTCACTAGGGGCAAATGATGAAATTTACAAATCTCATGGTGGGCAAATATTATTTTGTCTTGAAAATCTAATTTTACATGTCTCGTATGGAGAATGGGTATATAGAGGGTGCTATAGGATACAAATCATGACCTTTAAAGGCCTATATGACAAGATTCCCGCCATGGATTTGTCTGATTTTTGCAGAAAATAATAGATCTTGACAATCCCTTCAAATCAGTTGTTAAAATGTTGTAGATCAATGCTTAAAAATTGCTCTAAAACTAAAGAGACATTTACATGGGGTCAACGTTGTGAGTGATATGTACATATGCAAAAAAAGCATTTAAAAGGAAAAATGAGCATGCTCCACTTTATAAATCACAGAGTGCGTCTTTTGAACCCTTGGTCACTGGTATTAGTAGGTCAAGTTATTAAGGTGGTTCCCATGTGTAGCTCAAGAGTTACTACATAGATCTAAAGATCATTTCCCAATATGTGGTCACATCGTAACAATTTTAAAACCAAAAGAATGCGTCGTTCATTTTCCATTTAAACGGCTTTTCAGCTCTCAGATGTCAAAATCACAAAAATACATGGTTTTTCATATTTTTACGGTGATTTTTTCTGGTGAACCCTACCTCCTATTTTCATTTTTTCTGCAGATTTATGCAAGCAAGTGTATATTTCATAATTACTTGCTGCAGGTAAATAGAAAAATACCCATAATTCAAGATATGGGATTGTTTTCCCAAAAAACATGATTTTAAACACATTTTTTTTTGCAAAAAAAAAATGGCCATATCTGAGTTATGGGGGATTTCTAGTACCGCAGCACGTATAATATGAAAAAGAGTACAACCTGCTTTCATAATCTAGAGAAAAAAATGAAAATAGGGGTAGTTCAACAGAAAAATGCAAAATGTTAAAACTATGAAAAACCCTGTATTTTGCGATTTTTGACATCTGAGAGCTGACAAAGCTTGTGGAAATGTAAAATGAACACGCATTCTTTGGTTTTAATGGAGATGTGACAAACATATTGCGGAAAAATGATTTCTTTAGATCTATGAAGTAATCTTTGAGCTACACTTGGGACCACCTTAATATTTGTAATTAACAATTCCGTAATTTCAGTTTACAATACAAATCCCAAATGAATAAAACATCTCCAGCAGGTAAACTTGGCCTGGTGAAAATCTCATGGATTCATTCAAAAGGACAAGAATATATTTAGCAAAGATTGTGAAGGGAAAAAACCAAACCAAAACAAACTTTTACCAAGTGTTATCAAATGCACCTCAACCAAAGGTCCTAATAAGTAGCAGCACCCATTACTTTTAGTCACTCAAGATAACAATGAGGAAGGAAAATTCATTTTTTGCCCTATTACTTCCAAGCACAATATTTTTGAAAACACAGAATGACAAAAACCGCTATGATGATTGCCAGACATGTACAATTTTTTCCTTTGCCATTCATCTGGCAATTCAATTATTGTTGCATAATCCTAAAGTTACCCATGACAACCGGAATGGAGACCTTAGCGGATCGTGAGGCAAGTCCAAAAGTGTTGCTATGGAAACATGAATCAGAATCCTGCCAAACGTAGGTGATAATAAGCAACTTATAATAGGGTTTTTTACCTATGATATTTTTCTCTCCTACACAATCTGTATTGATCTATTCATATTTATGGAATAGTTTGACATTGAATGAATGGATGAATAAGTCACACCACTCAACTATACAAACAACATTTTGACGCGAAATTAAAATCAATGTTTTGCCCAGAAATTCTGACCTGACACCAATCTTTCTTCAGTTTTAATTTCTTTATTGTTGATGTCTTTGAAGCCTTCTAAACATTGGTGGATTTCATATAAACACTCTTTAGGAAAGGGGTTAACTTTAGGGGGGGTCCCTAGGAACCCCCCCCCCACCCCCCCGTTCTGCCACTAACGGAGTGCAAACCCTCCTGCATTAAGGCTTAAAGGTCATGATATTAACATATTTTTGTTTTGGATTACTAAAATGATTTTCTCAAAGTGGCTTTCTGCTCAGTACATTTGCAACTAAACTCTTCTTTTTATCTTAATGTCTGCCAAATATACTATCAAGGAGAAAAAAGACCAGTTATAAAATGACCAATTGTTGCCATGGCAACTAATTGCTAGTAAAAATAAACAGGAGTCTGGATCAATCACGATTGCGAATTTACAATGTATTTCATCCACAAAATGCATTAATGAACTGATCGCTGCCATCCACGCACAAAATGTACGGATGTGGAACACTCTGCGCAGGGGAAAGTTCCTCTTTATTAAGACGTAAGAAAAAAAAAGGCTTTTAAAAATCCCATATATTTTTAAAAAGTCTACAAAAAATAAAGGAAAGAATATTTCAAAAATTTCAAGATTTTTGAAGATGAACCATTCTCACTGTCGATTGGTGGTGCGTGTTTATCTACGGTGTGTCCCAAAAAACAATTGACAGAAAAATAGATAGCAAATTAAATTTTAAACGGTGTGAAATCTATACCGGCCGAGGTTTTGGTAGAATTGGGCTAAATGAGCATTAATATCCCGATCAGAGACCTTTGTAAGAAAGCTTAAGGGGAATCGTGACCACAACTTGTTCCCCGATTTGACTAAAAAAAGTTGAGGATTTTTTATATCATCTGAACAATTAGCATTCGTAATCATGGGTAAATCTTAATCGGTCGTAGTGGAGAAATTGTGATTTTGTATTTTCTGTACATTTAAAGGACAGATAGTAAGCACAGTGGCCTATGCAAATATGGGAAAAACAAGCAATTGCTCTAATTCAAAACAGCAAGATCGGGATCAACTCAAAGTTTGTGTATAAGATTTTCTCAAGGATATCTAGTGAACAACGAATTAATTATAAAAACCAAAAAGTGCTGGAATCACAAAATGCACCTTTAAAGTTTTGTTAAAGATAAAAGAAGGTCTATTGTGATATTAGTTACTCAGAGGTTATAATATTGTTATATAATGTAATGATGCCAATCAGAGTACTGTAAGAAAAGGTGTAGAAAACTTTAGAAGAGCGTGTATTTGTCCTCATCTGTTGTAAATTATCAAGAAAAAATGATTTGAATATTTCCCTTGATGCAGGTTTTGCAAAAGGAATGCCAAAAAACCAGTTTAACTGACCTGGGCAAAGTAAGCCATTTGTATTATCAAGGTATACTCACAATTAGGAGCTTGTTGGATTGAACCTGCTCTAAAGGGAATCAGACCTGAGAACACCAGGTACCAGCAATTCAAAGAATGTGTCTTCAAAATTTGGAAAACGTGAAGATTGAGGGACACCTGTTATTAAAAAAAACCCACTGAATGTGCTCTATCCTACGACCTCCTGGTTAGGACTACTTGTATAAAGCAGAGTTGCCTTGAAATCATTTTAATGTGTTTCATAATCTTTCTTCCCATTCAAATTTAAAATTCAATTTGAACTAGCTCATAAATAACTAACGCTATTTTCTTTCCAGCCAGCTGGCGGCTAGTCAGCAGTCGACTCTGTGGCAATTTTGCAAAATATGTTGAAGCTGAAAAGCTCATCAAATTCTAGAATGCAAACTCATTGGGGATCTCTATTTGTGATGGTTGACATCAATTCATACCATTTTGAGTGGAACGATGACCAGGGGGTAGATGCGACCTGCTCTATTTGGGAATGGGGAACTTCAAAATGGTAATTTGGAGAATGCCCCTACGTTGCATTTACTATGGCCATCTCGGTCTCATGCATTGCAAAATTCCTTTTAAAACTTAGTTCAATACATCTTAGTAATATCATGATACTTTAAGAAAATTATTTGACTTCAAAATCCGTCGGGGTTCCCCATTGAAGGCAAATAGTGTAATTTCCATACGGTCATTTTAGTTATGATGTGACCCAGGGCCTAGCCTTAGTAAGTCTGTGTGTAACGTTCAATCGGCGTTGAGGGACCTCTACCGTTAAGTCTTGAAAAAGACTAGCACTCGGGTTACGCCAGACATTGATGCCATTTTGAATTCGATGTTGCTGTTAGGTTCGCATGCCCCCCCCCCCCCCGGAACTACCTCCACCATAGTGTTAACTTTTTTTTATTGGAATCACTTTAGGTGTTTTTGTGGCGGCAAGGGTTCCCTGCCCAGACTAGTCTGTAAATGGGCGTGGGAGTAGTACTCACGAGCAAAGTTTAATGGGAGCATAGGTAAAACGCTCCATAAAAGATGTGACATGATTGATGATCGATTCCAGACATTAAAATCTTGTCAATAAACTAGAATGAAAAATCCATTTGCGGTAACTTTTTAGGGTACTTTTTAATTACACGTGACAATAATAAGCTGAAGCGGCGAGGATAAAGTGCCTCCTATTTTTACAAAAAACCTCAAAGTCTCTTGCTTTTGGTAATGTTGTGATAATACCGTTTGTTTTTTAATGAACTTGGGCAATTTTTAAAACACAGTGTAATACCATGCTGTTGTCTTTCTCCAAGTGCTCTGAGAACTCAAAAAATCAAGGTTGTTCACCAGGGTTGTACGCAGGATTTGGGGGATGCAGGACCTTAAAAAAAGTTGCACTTTCAAAAATTAGTCCTGTTTTGGACTTTTTGAACATTCATATAAATTGGATTTCTTGTTAATTTTTTTAAATATTTTGAACATTTATATAAATAAAAACACAGCTCCATGTCCAAAAAATGACCAGCAAGTAAACTGCGTGATCCCCCTGGAAAGATGGCATATGGAACATGACATCAGACGACATTTGACCTCAGTCCATGACTTTGACATCACCCACTCATGAAGGAACCCCTATTGCACCTTAACCCCAGTATGTTAAGCGGACTTAAAAACTTTTGAAAAAGTCATGAAAAAAACGAAAAACTAAACCAAAACCTACCAAACTGGAACAACCTACATACGCCAGACATACCAGACATGCACACTTTCGCAAGATTTTGCGAGTGTTAATTAAGTGTATAATTGCATGTACAGCATGATTTTGGACATTTTTATGAACATTTGGTTGAAATAAAATTGAGGGGGCATTTATTTTAGTCCATTTCTCTACCTCTGTGCAATGATGTCATAACCTTAACGCAGCTTTTATGCATGCATCAAGATATGCCGTCTTTGTGCATGCGTGTAAAAACGCCATCGCTTTAAGCCAGTGCCCCTAGTTTACTGGTGTGACCACCAAGTCTCGCGCTGACGTCAATGCATGGTGGTAGGGAAATGGAGTATAAAGGGGAGCCTTTTTTACCAACAATACGGTATACTTTTTGGGTGCAGCTGGTGTAACGTATTGCAAATTTGGAAGATATTTTTCTCGATATCAACTTGCAAACAACGGATGTTTTTGGGTCTGACATCTCACTTGGGCCAGATTAAGCAGGGTTAATGAATTGGGAACATTATGCCATGTACCTTCTGGCCTACGGGTGGATATATTTGACACACTTATGTCGCTTTGTATTCTCCAATAGAATTCTAGCATCATTTTGTATTCCGATAGGGTATATTGCTAATGGTCACTGAGAGAGATCTGCTCCGAGTCTTGAGCTTAATTTCATTAATGAAGGACCACTCTTCTATTACTCGTAAACAAGCTGTAACTTGCTCTTTATGGTACCAATGTTAGTTTTAACCCACGACCCACTACGGTGGATTCACAATCAACAAATTGTCATGTTTTCCATCAAAATTTTCTAAAAAAATAAAAATGTGCTTTTTCAAGACCATATTTGGAATTAGTATGGAATTTGCTTTGAAAATGCGACCAAACAAGCCTAGTCTGCTTTGCACGTGTGAATGCTTGATCATACAAAGGCTTGCCCACATATACATGTAAGGCATTACATTATAGACGCTATTACTACTACTCCCAAAGTAATTTACGTGTGCAAAAATTAAAGCGGCGGTGTTTTGCTAAATGACTCAAAATTCTTGTTTTTGGTCAATAGCGTATGAACCGTACCAGAAAAACAAGGCGAGAAGTCGAGCTTTGCCCAGCAAGCAGTAACTCGTTCCGTCTCGAGAAGGTATAGCCGATACGTAGTTTCCCACTCAAAAGTAATTTATGCCGAGTTAACTCCATCACTCCGATTGGCTCAAGTTTCTTGTTTTAGCCAAAACTACCTTCTACGGGCTTATGTCCTCAACTTGGGTGGATCTGAATGCGATGCGAGTAGTGTAAAAGTCTTGCTTTAAAACAGTGTGAATATAGGGATTGATTGACCGTCGTGAATAGGGACCTAGTTCGGGCTGGCTAACAGGGCAATTGAAAAACCAAGAGTAAGGTTATTGGATAAAGCTGCATTTACATGTACCACTTTTAGGACGACATCTGCATTTTACATGTATTCCCCACTGCTGTTTGAGCCTTATTTATAATGACAGAACCAGAATTATAAACAAAAACTATCAATAGTGATACACTTTTGACAACTGACTTTGGTTTAGTTATTCTACTAGAACCACATTGTGTGTAAATTTGCGAAATTTCATTGTGGACAAAATATGTCTTCTAAAAATCTTGTTTTACACAGGTCTCTATGGTGAATGTGTTATAGAGGGCGCTATATACCTCATATATAGATCCCTGTCATCTGATTGGTTAAAAGTGAAGGCATAAATGCAACTAGCTTCAAGAGCGGGAAGAGCGGGCATAGTTCATGAACTATGCCGGGACACCTCTTCCCAGCTTAAAAGACTCGTACGAACTATCCGTATTATGAGTGTACATATTGAAGCTGGTGTAAGAGATCGCATTTTGCATTTTAACGGATATGCCGAACTGACAGTACGGAGTAAACAAAAATGTAGTGCAAGTCTGATGCAGGCTTGGCAAGGAAATGGCTAGGGCTGAATCGCAGGACCTGTATTCATGCTATGAGCTTGTAGATGAAAGGAATCAGAGATGCAGCTCATAGGGCTAATACCAAACGGCAAGTAAAATACACCGTGAAGATATTCGAGGATTATAATTTGACACCGATAACGGCCATCTGCAGGCCATGTAAAAGTTGCTGAATTCGGAGTTGTACGCATCTTGCCGACAAAAAAATGGCAAGAAGTCGATTACGGTGATCCGTTTTGGACTCCAACATCACTTCCTCAACACAAGAAAGGTTGATTGCTAATTATTCACAAGTTTTGGACCCTAAGTTACACAAAATTGTCACGCATGCATGCCATGGCCTACACATACATAGGCCTGTGTTAATGTCCTTTTAACCAATCAGTTGACAAGAATCTATATATTCGGTATATAAAACAAATATTGACTGCTTTTTATTCGGAGCATGGTTGAAACTATAGGCCCTCGGTGATCTCGAAACCATACTATGCCCCTCAGCTTACGCCTCGGGCATAGTATGGTTTCGAGATCACCTTGGGCCTATAGTTTCAACCATGCCCCTCATAGCAGTCAATATTTGTATACTATAACATACAAATTCTGATCTTCTGGCCTATAAGGCAAGATTCGCACAATAGATTTTTTTACATGGGCAATAGCTTTTGCATGTTCCTACTTAAAGGTCCATGGTACGGACGCTAATAGCCTTGTCCTCAGGAACCCCAAATTTTACCGGATGTGGTCAAAATTTTGGTATCAGAAGAAAGCGACTATTTTTCTCATTTACCCTGTGAAATCTTAGGGCTAAAGGATATTTGATTTGGATGTTATGAGTGAAAAATGCTCCATTTTGGTTGACCAATATTAATTTTACACGGTACTCTATGGGGATTACAAAATCACATTTTTAGCTCTCACTTTAAAACGGGTTAAATTATTGTCGTGAAAATTTACAGATGGGGTTTTAAGGTGAAGGCCATTCTGTCAAGATGAAAAATTTTAGTTGTAAACCAGGTCATCCGGAGGGCCCAATTTAAGGTTTTAATTTTAATTGGACAGACCCCGAAACCTTATATATGTAAAGTTTCATGCCGATATATGTATCAGTTTTGATGTGAGAGCTAAAAACATGATTTTATAAGCTCCATAGAGTACTGTGTAAAATTAATATTGGTCAACCGAAATGGAGCACATTTTCGCTCATAACTTCCAAACCAACATCCTTTAGCCTAAGATTTCAGGTAAATGAGAAAATAGCTTTCTTCAGATACCAAAATTTTGATCACATTCGGTAAAATCTGGGGTTCTGGGGAAGAGTTCAATTTAGAGAATAAAGGTATGACTTTTGGGAACCGGTACTCTCTTTACGATGAATTGAAACCAAGGCGATACCATTATTTTAAGTGGAAGAACGAGGAAGCAGGCCAAGTTCTTCCACACAAAAATAATAGTGTCATTCTTAAACAGCTTTAACATTTAAGGTCACCTTTAACCCAATTTCGCGATACTTTACGGCTTAAATACAACAAGAAAAGGACTGCCACCACCCAGTGACAACAATCGAACAACCCGTTGAACGCAACAATCATACACAACAAGACGCAATGTTGGCAGGCGCGTGAACGTACCTCAACGCAGTATGACACGAGCGCTTCAACCTAAAAATAACGTCAATACGCATCGTGTACTACCTGGGTTCAATTGTCGAATTGAACCCAGGCATCAGCCAATGAAATTGCTTACATTTTCACACAGCTGTTTAAGAATCGTCAGTATAGGCTCGAGTACACACAGGAGCTGGAGAGCGAACCGAGTGCTAAAAAATGAGGCCAATAGTTACTACAGCAAAATACACCTTGCATACCAAATGATCTCAGGCATGGTTAACTGACAACCATTTTGCAACCAACCCCAGCATGTCAAATCTCACTATACTGGCATGCACGCACACATCTTAAATTAAGATGTAAGAAACAAGAGCTGTGTCAAACCTCGGACACGTGTAAGCCTGAGGGAGAATGCGATTGTGACGAGATGTGTCAGAAAAATCACGTTCAACTGGCTACATATATGGTCATAGAACTATTTTATGTTACCCTTTTTTCATGGGGGGACGTTATGTAAAAAGTAATAGAGGGTCAAATTTTGATGAAAATTTTAAAGGTACTCATAGCATATCATGAGAAGAATAACTCACCATGTTTAAGTTTTTTTTTTTTGTGGAAAAGCTTACCTTTTTTATATTCATTAAAAGTGCATTTGGTGATTCCTGCACTTCTTCCCTTTTATATTCTTTTTCACTAGATATCCTTCAGAAAACTTATTCACAAATTTTTAATTGATACGACCTGCGGTTTTTTGTGTATAGAAAATGCGTCTTTCCCACAGTCCCCATAGGCCACTAAGCCATATTTCTGTCCATTTACCGACAGAAAACTAGAATTTCGCGGTTCTCGGCTTCGCGGTTTTGCGGCGGGTTGGTTGTTAGGTTCCGTGCGGAACCTTATTAGACGTTACCCGTTGTAGCATGGTAAACTTGTCACCACCTTAGGGTTCCGTCTGACCTACCCCCCGGGCCCCTTTGCAACTATCCAGGGTCCCCTTCTAGCTTCTCCAAAGTTCCTAATGTCTTTTCTTCTTTCGCTCTACCCAGACACCCTTCACCACCGTCCTGGAAGCCCTTCCCATTTTAACCCCCTATTTACGAACATTCCAGGCCGAGTTGGAAATTTTCTTGAAACAACTTGCCTCACAATTCGTCCAAAGCTCACCTTTTTCCTTCACCAAAAACAAAATACAACAAGCCTTTCGGCCCTTGAGAAGACTCAGCACATAACATATCCAATTTATATCTCCAAACACGCTCCCTCTATCAAAACCATTACATAAGTTCAATTTCCACTCACAATGCGAAAGGGCATACCTACCCCCAATACGTACACATTACTGTCTTCTTCCGACACATCTTTTTGGACCCTCAATTAATATACAGCTAACGTCTGCTAACAAAAGTCTGGCCACACTATTCCGTACCCTGATCAAGTTGAGTGCCCCACACCCTCACCCCCACTCCCATAATCCCAATTTCCTGATATATTCTTTCTATATTACTAATTCCTTACAGCCGGCCTTCATTTCTAATCTGCATGAACACGGTCTTCCAAATACCTAAAAAAATAAACTATATTGACAGCATGTCATGTGTAAGATATCAAATTTGGCTGATTTTTTCTAATTTTACAACATTTTTTGGCTATTAACTCAATCCTGTCCACCAGACCCAAAAGGAAAATTAATTATTTTGAATCTATTAGATAGCAAAAGGAAACATTGTCAATTAGGACAATAAACAGCAGGGCTCTAGCCAGAGAGGCCCTGGACGCGCTAAGTGGCCAAGGCCAATTAAAGAGATTATGACGCATGTATTTCAGGCATATCCTTAACACACAATACACATATCCCATAACATAATATGGACTTAGATGAGGTTTTGACATCACATCTGTAACGACTGCTATACCACCGTATTCAGGATAATTTGGCACAATGTCTTATGGGATTTGGTTTGATTAAAGAGGGCCACATATGAGATTAAGATCATTTAATCAATTTCACCATTCCCATAATACAATAGATGAGGTCTTAGACTGCATATATAGATCGCTATGTATACATTATTTTTTACCAGCATTATTTAAGATAATTTGAACACAATGCATTGTGGAATATTGGATTTGATATCCTTGATTCTTATTACATTCTTCAGTCCACAAGTCAAACATCTTGCAAAAAGGTAACATTCGGTCCGATACAAACCACAACCACTTATAGCCTCTTTAGTAACATCTAAATGTTCTCTGTTAAAATCTCGCCATATGCCTTCAGATTTCCAATATTTTTTTACATTTTTTATTCACCACCTCCTCTCTCCTAGCATACTCATTATACATTTTCCTCAATATGATACTCCCATTTAGGAGACCGGAATAGTCCACACTGGCAAGTTTGTAGAATGTACTTCATTTCTTGAAATAACTTGCCTCAGAATTCATCCCAAAATCCACCTTTTTCCCTTCACAAAAAAAAACAAAACAAGCCTTTCGGCCCTGAAAGACTCACACATATCATATCCAATTTATAGCTCTAAACACCGCTCCCTCTATCCAAAACGGTTGACAGAAGTTCAATTTTTCTCACAATGCAAGGCAGTACCTACCCCCATCGTGCCCACTTACTGTCCCTTCTGTCAGCACATTTTGGATTTCAAAGTAACCCATTTCCAATTACAGACTAACGTCTTGATAATAAAAATTGCGAATTTCTGAGCAGATATGACCAAATTTGCACGTAAGATTAGGTACACATGTATTACGAATGTTAACTGTTTTCAAATGATATAAACTTTGTTTAGGTAATTCGGAGGGGAGAAGCTGTAGACCACAAAATGCCCCTTTCCAATTGAGATAAATGAATGATATAAATTTAAGAACAAATTTCTGGCAAATTCATTTTGTAAATAATTACTATATGTGTAAATATTTTTTCTTTTTTATATCAAAAGAATATAAAAAATAGACACCCTGTATTTTCATACATTTAGTAAAAAGATGTGTTCAATCAAAGTTGAGAAAATCAAGGCAAACCATGACACCACTCGCAATGCTGCACTCACGTATGAATACTTAAAATCACACTTCTGACGGATCTCGGGTTATGAATTAAGTGCTGTGAGTCTATTGCTCCATAGGGTGAACCACGTGCCACTGCTGAGTGATTTAACCCCTGAGGTCTACCACTTTTTACAGTATCTCTGATTGGCTCATTACCCGATATATCAGGATATATATAACCTTTGAGTAACCAATCAAAATAGACCTATCATAATCTGATACATACATTAAGGTTTTACTTAGCATGTTTCTGATTGGTTACAAATTGGGTTATTTGGTGATCTAGCCAACAAAATCGGCGGTAGTTAGACTTCAGGGGGTTAACATTTAAATTTAAGTCTAATTAATATTCACTTCTTTAGTGACAGTCAAAGCTAAATTCTATAAATAGATGGCTTGATTATAATGTTTATAGGCCCTAGATTCAAAAGAGATATTCATATAGGTGTAAAGAAACCACACATTTTCATTTACTCATATGTCACGTACTCACGCCCTATGAGTATTCTGAAATGGGAGTGGAAACTTATTTTCAAAATTTGAAAAATATGAAGACCTTTCTTTGGCCCTACCAAACAACACCTTTGTTCCAAAAGAGGCAAAAATAATTTTACACCTTGTTTACAATTAGTCACAAATCTTGCAGACTTGGTGCAAATGTAAAGACTTGGAAATAAATTTTCATTCTAAATTTAAATATTTTACCTCAATAAAATATCTGACATGTATGATATATGAAACAGACAAAAAAAAAAAATGAGAATTAGGGAAGAGCAAATCAAATCCATTGTTTCGCCGACCTATCACAATTCCATTATTCACACATCGTAAATAAAAATTAGTCTTTCAATACGATGTGAACATATTTTTCCTCACCAAATTAAAGAGTGAAAAGTAAATTAAACAATGACAAAGTAAATGACTTCACCACAAAATATTGATTGCATTCCGACTAAGTCTTTCATTTAAACATTAATTCAATTTCCCAAGACACATTCCCTATATCTATACCCCTCAATGTCAAAGTAAACCCCAGTTCTCCCCACACCTCTTAGTGTTCCATTTTTTCCTGGACACAATATAGAACCATGTCAAACCTCCCATCATTATCACTATGAGCGGTAAATCTCAATTCTCTTGGCACCTTCAGTAAGCCCTCATTTCACCAATGTTATTTAGAAAATAACCGCATGGTATTTTGGGTTATGATTATGATACCCAGATCACACAAGGTCATTCTCCTTTCAATGTATTCCAAGTACAACCATGAACTGTGTCCCTTGGTGGATGAGCATATTGTAACCAGTGGTGTTTACTAGCATGTAACTTGTCATTTTTTCTTTCTCCCCTGTTCACCACTGCAGGAGGTTGTCTACAGCCTGTGTTGTATACTGTGTTCGTAATAACAAATCGCTATCAATTGTTTTTTTTCCCACTGTGTAATTAACTTCCAGACATGGGAGTTTGGGAAAAAAAGTTTTGGGGACCAACCAGCGAGCTCACCGTGGCACGTAACTCCTGGATGCATAAACATCTAAAACAAATATCTTCCAGGAGCAGGGTCTAGTTGCTCTAATTGTTTATGTTATTGCACAATTTAGTGTTGGCTTCATTGATGCAAAATACTACTCCCTCTCCTTTTCAATTCTCATCAGATAGACGTGCCTCTACTCCCCATGCTTTATTCATCTGATCAATGACTGATATTAATTTTGTAATTATTTTTGTGTTATTGATCAAGTATATATTGTTGTTTGAACAGACAATTATTCGATTTCTTCTCATTTTTTGTTGTGTTAATATGAACAATGCCTTGTATGTAAGGTGGAATATGACTCTATACTTGCCAGTTGGATCTAAATATTTTGTTAGGATATTTCCAAGTTTTGTTTTTGTTTTATTTTCTTTATTTTTTTGAATTTTTATTTAACCTGTGTTTACACGTCTGGCCCTGGGGGTATGGGAGATAACAATAACATCCACACAACACGAACACTAAACAAACAACAAGAAACAACAGACAGAATGATAGCACACAGTCTTTCTTAAAATTTACCAAAGTTGTTATGCATCTCAAGCTTTCTAAGAAATGAAAATTTCAACAGTTTGCCAGGTATTATGCTGCCTGAGAAAGACGGGTTTTACTAATTATGCATTCTATCAGTATTCTAAAAGTCTTGCATGATTTAAGAGTGGTCTGTAATATTAAGCAAAATAAAAAAAAATGCTAGTCCTTCACTTTTTTGAAATACTATTTTTGACAATTTTATTCCTCCTTTCAGAACTTCACATTTAAATTAAACCAAAAGAGCATTTTAAGGCAGTTTCCTTCTCTTCTTCAGGGTTATGTGCTCTTTCTTCTTTAAATTCCTAATTTTTAAAACCAAAAGAAGTGATAAAAAACCCTTAAATACAAAAATTTAACCCTTTTTAGCCATTACAATAACATTTTGGATATATTTATAACAACAATTTCAAAAAATACATCACGGTCTGGGGTTTTGAATGGGGCCAAATCACATGAGGTCACCAAGGTCCATGCAGGTCACTGACAGGTCCACCCCGCCTCCTCCTTTCCACCTAGTCCTGTGAGCAGGCACAAAGGTTTTTTTCTCCCGGTAAAAACCTCTCTAGGGTGGCAATATGATACCAGATCACACAAGGTCGTTCATGTCAGTGTATGTACAATTACAACACACTGAACTGTCCTTGGTGGATGAGCATATTGTAACTCATAGTGGTGGCACCTCGCCCTTTCCCTATTACCTCCTGGTTCGCCTGACCTGAATTATAAGATCACTTAGATACAAATGGTTATCTTGTAAGACCCAGAAAGACACGTCCGTATGTCCCTTCCCAACAGAGATGTTAGATAAACCATAAGCAACACATCTTGCTGCAGTCACTGACATTACAAAAACCGGTCACGTGTATTTTGTATAAGAATGAGCAGAAGAGTGTCCTACTGTCACGTCCTAAGGTCAGATTGAGAATCACTTTATTTGGCTGTAGTCTTGCCAAACCCGGAGATTTATATGGATGGTGAATAATCCAAGATATTAAATCTTCAAATGTTGGCATTTTTACTGGATTCACTTTAAGCACAACACATTATTTTAAAAGCATTTTTGTGATCCACCTACTCATTGCTGGGATTTTATGATCAGAATTAGCTAAAGTGCATACATTGTACATATAGAGCCTACCTCCCCTATTTAAAAAATAGTGACAAACGGATATTAAGTCAACCATAATTTGTTTACAAAATGGGCACTTATTAATTAAATGCCTGATCAGAATATTAAATTACCAAAGTGGCCTGTTGGGAACTACCTTCACTGCAATTAATTTTCAATTATTTTTACCACTCTAAAACAAACTTCGTCACTAGAATCAAAAAACAACAAAACTTTTTTTAAAAAAACAACAAACCACTCAAAAGCAGACGTGATAAATATTGAGAGTTTGACTGAAGTTTTTTTTATTTTGGAAAAAATAACCCACAGTGAGACAAACAAAAAAATTACCCCTCTGACAACTAATAAAAACCACCCATCCTAAAATCGAAGTTAAACTTAAAACTGGAATAAAAGTTTGCCATCAAGTGGCCAAACAAAAATGCTGACATGGTGCTGAAATTTAAAAAAATTACCTAACCATCGTCATGCCCACTTGAAATCCAATGTGCTGTCCCTTATTAAGTCTCATCAAGCATTAACAAACATCACATTGTTCTGGGAGTTCTCACATACAAACTGCAACCCGCCCAATTCCCTCAATACCAAAACAAACCATAGGACACACCGGTCAACCTTCTGTGGTTTTTTGCTGAGCAATTCCCAGTAATTTTTAGCCCTCCCAAATAACGGGCAGTAAGTTGATCTATCCCTTTGAATGATCCATTTTTTGTGGGTGCTATTTCAGGTAGTTGTGTTGTTTTTCCTGTTTCGGCTATTAGAGTCGCCAACCATAATTGGCTTTCAGTGAAGTGAAATCGGGCATGACGGGCTATAGAATTAGGCATGTCAAGACAAGTTGGCCCTAACATCCCGGGTTTAAAGGGTCATTGACAAACTTAGCCAGGGAAATTTAGAACATTTAAAGGTATTGTATAAACACCCGTCTGGCCACTATAACATGGGATAAGTTGGGTAAGGAATGGGGGGATGGGCATGTGGGAGTCATCTGATTGGGGGATGTAGTTTTGGGAAATCATCTGTTTTGCATGTAGGCCCATTGGTTTCAAAATTTGACTGATCTTGGGCAAGTATTTATCCTCCCTTTCACTGTTGGTGGGGTTCCTGTTCTATGGGCTTGATCTGGTATTTTAGGTTTTTGATATGTATATTTATTGTCCCAACATTTATTGGTCTCATTATGAATTTTAAAATATCTTTTTACCCATAGGCTCCGACCAAATATGGCTCAATCAATCCCATTTTATACCAACATTTTTAATCAGGTTTTTGGTGCATTGGATTATGGTTTGCATGCTAAGACGACATCCTATGAAATCGGACCCTGATCAGGTCACCTACTAGTACATCGAAATTGTAAGTTTCATAAATCTTACCGTCCTAATAATGTTTTAGAGAGAATTGAACCAAAACCCCCTTTTTTAATTACGGAACAGCCTCATGACTTGACCCAAACTAATGTGTATCTGCCACCCATTTTACAAATGGCTTTACATTAAACAATTAAGATTTGTTAATAGCTGACATAATTGTAAGCATTTACTTAAAGGGATTAGCAGCGATTTGCTAATCCGAAACATCGAAAAAATCATCAAAATTCATATTTTTATATTTTGTTACTGCCATGGATATGCGAACACAACCTGCAAGTGATTGGCTTGGAATCCGTGTATTAAAGACAAAGCAGTACTTTTTATCCAATTCTGTAATTTCTATATATGCGAATCTCAATTCCGACTTGAGATCGAAAAAGCCTTTCCCGGTGAATATCACGGATTTTCAGCGTGATATTGTGCATAATGATCAATACAGTTTGAACTCAAACACAAACATTATTGATATTTGTCTATTCTGTACTGGTGTAAACCATAATCAGCTGTTTAGTGCAGATTTCGAGACTCCATCGCTGTATGTCTATTGGCAGGAGACGGTATGACAAATTTCCTCAAATACTCCAATTTTTTCACTTTTGGTGTTTTGTTTCTACATTAAAGCAGTTATATGGAATTGTACACACTTATCCCTGATTTATAAGTTTAAAAATGCATTTCCAATTTTTTTCGATTCTCTCGCATTATCGCTGCTAATCCCTTTAAGATGCCCATTTCTGATACTTTGATCAACAAATTTCCAACTTCACAGGTGTGCCCCTTTAACCAACGATTTTAAACAATACCAGTTGCAGTGCAGTATTAGGCTACAATTATTAACATATTTGAGGCCTTACTCAATCAAACTTCCCCTCACAACAACAATACTTCACAAATACCTTCCCAAAGTCACAAAGTCGACCATTATTGTGAACGTACTGAACACAATGTCTCATACCGTACTGACCCGAGGATAGTCCCATGCTCGATTATAATCCCACCCCCAGTTTTGAAAGAATCTGAAGAACAGTAGAATAGAAATCCTATTATAATCCCACCATAATTTGTTTGCTGGAAGGCAATTTATTACATGCACATTTTGTTACATTCTTTCCTTTTTGGTAGTCATCGTATGGATTTTTCTTTACAAAATTAGGTTCATACTTAAGTTCATTTACAGTCTTTGTTGCTCACACACCTCATCTGACACTTGAAAATATCTAGAATAAGTTTAGTTCTCAAAGCCTGAAATGTTGATGCTTGTGTGTTTAATGTTAGGGTGGAGATTCCATTATAATCCCACCCCCTAAATTCAAGCTAATTTCAGGTTAAAAACAGATGGGACTATACTAGGGTCAGTACAGTATTAGGAAGTGTAGCATTACCAACAACATTTTGCAAATTGCCACAATTACTGGTTTGTCTCCTCTCTCACACACACAGTGGTCAAATTGGCAAAAATTGTTCTATGCCAATTTGACGGCTATGTTTTCAGCTGACCAGTTGACGACCTTTGCAATTTCAATGATCTGGCATCCAATTTTCTGTTTCACTACACCTCACCTCCCTCTAACTGGCCTACTTCACAATTGATACAAAACTCCTCAAGCTACAAACTGGATGCCTAAAAGTTCAGCCAGGTTATACATTGATGATCAATTTATACAGCAGCGTGGTACTTTATAACAACTAGTGTTGATTTTCTGGACCAGAATACAATGAAATTCATCAAAAATCAGGTTTTGGCATAATAAACTGTATATGGCAAAAGTGAATATGATCTTATAAAGCCAAAATCTGATGACGACAAAGACGACTAGGATAATGATGACAATGACAAATTAAATGATGTCACATGTTGACATTCAGGATGCCCTGTTGTTTTCTGAGAGACAAAATATTACAGCAGTTTGAAGGTTTCTATGACAGACCACATAAAATCTGGTCATAAATTGCTTGCAGAGTTTTCCTGATCTAAATCGGTCGCATTATGCAGCTAGTAGCAGTAGCAACCATGCTTAATAAGAATGTTGGTATTATTTAATTTGACACAAAGTTACAGCAAATAATGAAATTTCCCCAAGCAAAGTAAAGGGGCTTTTTTTGAAGTCAGTTTTTTTCAGACTTTCTCTCTTTATTACACCAACAGGGGGCACCACAAACATAAACAAATATCACATCATCCTGTGGATCACGAAATGCCCCTTTAATTTCCTACGTGTAATGTGTGGAAACCTTGAGGATATTTTACTTTCTTGCTATTCTACTTGTCTTATAAACCTCCAAAACATTTTGCTGGATATCTAGCTACAATCAATCAAGTGCAAATTATGGGAAATTTATTCTCCTCAAAATTATCTTCTCAAGTGCCTTTAACCTGGCAAGCTGCGACATTCCAAAACTTGTTTACTTTCCCCTGACCAGTAAGCACCGATTTAAGTTTTAAAATAACACCCGCATGGCCTCCAAGCTTTACAAAGACCAAGTCAATTGAATGAAAAAAATACTCTAGGATTTAGTTTTCCCTTTTTACCACTGCTATGTCCGCTTTTAAGCTTTCATTATATGGAGGGTCACGAACCCGCTGGAAATAGGCTTAACCTGATCTCGTAATCTGTCTGATTATTTTCGGCTCATACTTCAATGAGATAAAGGAAAGTAGGATTTTACTTTGAAAACAGATCCAACCTCCTCGGGTTGCATGCATGGTATCTAATCAGAGAAAGTTGTCGGCTTTTTACTTGTGGAAAAGTCAAATGTATTATCAGCTACTGCGTTTACTGTGCCTTTGGAAAAATCCAAACTAAGGAGGGAACTGAAGACCACATTTTCCATTAATTTAAAAGCTTTCTATTTTGGTAAAGATGCCTTTGGAAGTCAGTTTAGCTTTCGAAAATGACAGGAAATAATGTACTACAAAAGTGGTCATTTTTCGTGCAATTAGTTTGTCTCACTGTATAGATTTTTAAGTATTTTCCTTTCCTTTTAAAATTCAATAAATATTTGTTTATCCGTGAGACTAAATATTTATAGTGTGTTGGTAATTGTATGTTAAAGGGGGATGACCCGCTTTCGCTACTTGAAGTTTCCATCTTAATCAAATGAATGTGGCTTCAAAACCCCATCTGCACACCAATATTTCAATCTGTTTTGATGTGAGAACTAAAAACATTATTTTGTAATCCCATTTGAATAAATTTATTGTTCTATATACCAAAAGGGCACATTTTGCTCATAATATTAAACCAAACATCTTTAGCACTAAGATTCCACAAGGTAAATGAGAAAATAAGTAGCTTTATTTAATTAAATACCAAAATTTGGACCACTTCTGGTAAAATCTGAGGTTCTGGGGATGAGGCTATTGTGATCGGACCATGGTCGTTTAAGTTCCTGTTAGCTTTTGGCTTATGAATGAATACAACATTAATGTGAACATTAATTTAATACAACATTACTTACATTAGGCATGGCCCCAGTCAGGGTAATTGTTTGTATACTTGCCTCAGGGCAACCTTTTGTTTTGATTTTTATTAGCGCATGCATCGCAACCACCAGCCAATTGCGATAACAACAATACAATTTAAATACCCTACTGGTTATTGATCTAGGCCTATTAACATATTTCATGAATACTATCATCGCATTCAATGCAAATGACTAGGCCTTGAATGCTACATGACCTCCCACGATCTTCAAAACTGGTCTTTTATTATTGTCCTTTCTATTGATGCTTTGCCTCTCGACAATCATAACATCCATTCACTTTGTTTTTGTAATTATTGATCTTTCGCACATGGTGTGAATTTCTTATTTACATAACCTGTTTTAACCTTTCGGTGTAATCTATAATCCCATATTTTTGGTTTGGTGAGACATGCATAAAAATCTCAGCAATCGTTTAAGTATTCAATTCAATTAAATAATACTCTCTCCAAACTTAGGCCCTTGAAACTCAATTATGAGTTTTTCGTCACATTTTTTTCAGCCCATAATGAGGGAACTATTTCATTATTCATTATTTGGCTACATGCGTATTTTTACAGTGAAATGAACCTACAGGGGATCGACGAAATACGAACAATATTGGGTCTATTTTTAGACTCATTTCCGAGACTTCCCGATACAGGTTTCCTACCAAAAATTCCAATATCTCCTGAAAAGGTGATGCTTGAACAGAATTTTTCAAAATAATGAATTATTTTCAGATTTTCGGCCGCTAACGCGGCCCAAAAATCATAATGCGGGCGGGGGACGAGAAACTAATAATCGAGTTTCAAGGGCCTTATGGTTCCACACATGGTGGCATTTTTGGTATTTACATAACCTCTGCTAACCTTTACTATTTTCATATTTTTGAGTTTAGCTCATCATAGACTTTGGTTTAGACAGATCTGGTGAAACATTTATAGAATTATCTCTCAATGGCATTCTTGAGTGTTGTTTAAATGCCCCAGATCTGTGCTGACCTTTGGACATCGGCCTAGTTTTCAAATCTAAACAGAACACAATTTCAGGAAATTCTTTGGGTCAAACAATGCAATTGATTAATAAGAAAGATGCAATTGGGAGCATTTCATAATCCACAGCCTTGTCCCCCTGATCAATGAAATTTATATTTTTATATCATCTGAATAATAGTAGAGTATGGGTAAAGGTATGAACCTCTCCCACTTAGTGTGCAATTGGGTTATTATGAGATTCCTTAGCATTCTTAATATGCGTCATGTTTTCTAGTAAACAGTGTATCACATATACGTGAGCATATAGTGTACCCATCCCTTTTGTTTATGGTATTGTCACATTGGGCTAATGATAAGAACAAACTAATGATTTTTTTTTTTTTAAGTGTAGCTTGGGCACTAATATAGACAAAGATTCACTACCTACATCCCATCACATTCCTTTTTCTTGCAATATATGACATTATATTTAAAGGGCATGGTCCCAGCGCTAATAGCCTCGTCCCTCCTAGACCTCATATTTTCCGCGGAAGTGACAAATTTGGGCATCCGGGCTAAAGGATGTTTGGTTTTAAGTCTGAGTGAAAATGTGCCTAATATTGGTCGACCAATATTAATTTTACACAGCATCTATCTATGGGGCTTAACAATCATGTTTTTAGCTCTCAACAATCAAAATGAATTGAAATATTGGCGCAAACTTTACAGATGGGAATTTGGGGCTCACGGTCTTCATCAAGATGAAAACTTTTTTTTTTTTAAAAACCGGGTTCTAAGTAGTTTTTTTAAATAGACAGATACAATCTATATCCTATACCACCATACCCATCCTATCAAAAAATTTTTTTTTCTTTCCTTGCATATTTTTCCTTTCCTTGTCAAACAATGAATTTATTTCATTTCATTCACAACATGAAATAACAATAACGATATGCCTTGCATGAAACGATATTAATTTCGCAGCTGAACCTCTGCCCCCAGAATTGCGAGTTTGCATTCATTGAACATCAACTACATCAACATTATTCAATTTCATCAATGTCAACTTACGTTATGATTGTGGATGTAAACAATAATTTTCAATCATCACCAGCTGGTTTTGATTGTCATTGCTTTACTAATTGGTAGACCTGTATGTAGGGGTTGGGGTGCTGGTCATGGTGTGGGGGGGGGGGGGTCACACACCCCCAAATTCCACAAAAGGGTCAAAAGGTCCACTTTTTGCTGAATTTTTGGATAAAAAAAGTCCCAAAACCGAGACATTTTGACAATACAAGTTTCATGATGAAATATATTCAAAAAGTCAAAAAAATACATGTCACCTGCCCATGTCACCTGCCATCGCGGTTTACGTGATGAATAGGCCTCACAATGACCGGTTTGATCATGACATGTTACTTTGACCTCATAAACAAAGAGGGATTGCATGTAACTCCATAAACAAAGCTTGGTTCCAATTGCACTTCAACTTTTCAAATGCGGTCAATTTTACATTTTTACAATCTTACAACATGACCTTTGACCTTGGTATGTTACCTTTGATCTCATCAACAAATGGGGGATGTCATGTTGCACCGGGTGACCCAATTTGGTTTAAATCCACAGCAGAATGTTAACCCTTTTTTCACAACAGACATCAACAACAACAACAGACAACGACTACAGTGGACAAAGTGACCGCCACCCTTCCCCCAAATAAATCCTGTGGGTACGGCCCTGCTAATTAGTACATGTCAAACGTTATAATTTGAGACAATTCTCAGCAGAGCATCGGTCTCTTATAGTGTCAAACCCCAAACTAAAATATGGCATTCACTGATCTAGTCGTCCATGGAATTTTTTTTTTGCTGAAACTTTGGGCAAAGCTCTTTTCTCTAAATCAATAATCCCTCTACAACACTACCCATTGCAATTACCTGCCATTTTTATGTTATAATATTTGTTTTACTATACCGGGAAGGAACTATCATTTAGTGAACTGTCCGTTTACGGACAGAAATACAAGAATTACGAATTTCTCCAGAGTAGATTGTCATTGTAGATAACGATTTGCAGGTAAGATTGTTCACATGTACGTATATACTCCGGCCAATGGTTCCGATGCTTTCAAAAATCTCAACTTTTTTAAATTCAGCGGGGGAAGAGCTGTGGATCACAAAATCAAATGTCCCTTTAAATACCAATAGACACCCTGTTGTTTGGTCATCTCCACAAATCATTCATTACCAAATAGGAGCAAGAGATACAACTTGGGTAGGTATTAGAAGCAGTATGTCACAGTTGCTCATTAATTTAGTGTCCTGCTCCCCCTGAACTGCCCTCCTTAGTGTCCGCTCCCCCTGAATGCCCGCTTCTTTTTCCCATGGCCACAGTGGACTGGCAATCTTTCTTCACTGCAATAATTAACTTTACAAAGAGAATAAGATGCCAGAGGCCACAAGCGTATTCTGACAGTGGAGTCAACATGTATGTGTGTTGCCTGCCCCTTGCTTGTTACAATGTGATGTGATAGCAGAAGGGGCTGCTTAAGCGAGAGGGGGCCATTCGCGCGAAACTCGGTCGTAAATCTATGTGCATATATGCATGCTGGAATGGGACCAATTTGCCAAAGCCACTGTGTAACTGGGATAAAAGGTTGTATGTAGCACAGCCCCCAGGCTGTTACTCTTACCAGCTTGCGCACGCTTCAAAGAAAACTAAAGAAGTATTTTGTATTTCAGGCAATTAAAAGGGCCATGTCGTGATCCACAACTGTCTCCACCGACTTGCCTAAAAGAAGTTAAGATTTTTATATCATCTCGAACGTTAGCCTTAGTAATCCAACTGTACCTATCTTACGTGCAAGTTCGTTCGAATCTGTAAGAAATTGGGCCAATTTTGTATTTTCTGTCCGAAATTACAGAAATTTACAGAACAGTGGCTTGGAGACCGTGGAAAACAAGCAATTACTCATAACACAAGATCGGGTGAACCTCAAATTTTGTAAATAGTTTCTCAAGGAGATTAGTGAACATGTGACTATGCTAACAGAAGGGGCTTGCTGGAATCACAAAATGCACCTCTAAGCCTTTAACCCTGAAGATTACTGTATAGGTTATATATAGTGCAATGACTAGTTATTAGTGGCTTTGAAAATGGCATACCAAATACCAGCAGTTCACTTACATTCCCCAAAAGCACTTACCTAAGACTAGGCTTGTTTAAATATTTGATATATTCATTATTGATTCCAATATTGGATAAATACGCATAATTTGAAGAAAAAATTCTGAGTCTGACGACCCACTATAGCTGCTCGCAGGGTGCAACGGGTTAAGGGTAACAGAATAAATATATCATGACGTATGCCCCCTTTATCAGTCTTTATCATGGTACTTTTTATTTTGTAAGATTCGGTTGAATGTTTACATTGAAGTTCCTTTTATTAAAATGGCCTTCACCCCAACCTCTCTGTAAAGTTAAAGCCATATTCGTAGCGAACAGAGGGGGGCAGGTTGACCCCCCGCCCCCCCTCCCATTGCAAGTTTTTTCCTCTGATAAATGGACTTCACCCCAAAACTCATCGTAAAGTTCCACACCAATATTCAGTAGCATAACAGACAGGGGTGCAGACCGCGTTAAAGCTTGGTTTATGTTAAAGCTGATAATCATGCAAAATAAGGCTTTGGCCTGTCTCACTGGAAATTTTCACCTCCAACCAGGAAAATCTGCCTCAAAACCCTCTGCAAGGAAAAAATCTGCCTCAAAACCAGGAATGTTTGCCCCCACCTCTGATAAGTGACCCCTGTTATGCCCTGCCAGTATTTTTTATGTGAGAGCTAAAATCGTGATTTGCATCCCCATAGTGTACTGTTGTTAAGTTAATATTGGTCGACCCAAAATGGGGCACATTTTGACTATAACATCAAACCCAAACATCCTTTAGCACCAAGTTCAAAAGGGTAATGGAGACATGAGAAAAAGTAGTGTAGCTTCTCCAAATAAATACCAAAAATTTAACCACTTCCAGTAAAATCTGGGTTTGGGAACAAGGGCTATTCGTGATCAGACCATGGCCCTTCAAAAAAAATTTTTTCACAGTTATTTGTGATTTCATTCAAAATGTTACTGGAGCCATTTCTTGCAGCTTGCTTAAATAATATCCTTGTTGGACGATTTTTTTTGTTGTGTTGTGGAGTTCCCGATGCTTGATGTTATCAGTACAGCAATAAAAAATAGTAAAACTACCCAAGAGATTTTATTACTATACCTTTGCTCATACCCAATAGGCAAAAAATATTGGCTGCTTGTTTAGTTTTCCAACACACACCTCTTACCTCAATTGTGCACTACATGTGTTACCTAACCTGCTGCAATAGTGGTGATTGCAGTTGTGCCACACCTATTCTATTCAATTCGTACTGGTTAAGAATCTTGCCCATTTGGTGGCGAACTAAGATAGACTCTTATATCATCGCCAAGTATTTCAAAGCTGAAGATTGGAAAGTAACGCAGGTGAAATCAATTTACTAAGCTCATCAGACAAGTTACTACTCGGCCTCTGTTAACAATGACCCTTGTGACATACAGTACATTGACATTTACTCCCTTGAGACCAATATAGCAATTATCCTCATTTATAAGGCCTCTTATTTCACACCACTTCTATTACACATTCAACATTTAATGGGTGTTTAATGTTTGAACCAGTCCTTGGATTCAAACGAAATAAAGAGTGTACATGGCCGTAGTTGAATAAAAAATTCCTTTAAAAGGAAAGGACGAGTCAAGGGGAAATACCATGTAAAAGTATGGGAAGGGAGGGTTTGACTTATGTGACTTTTTGCACAGACTTAGCCGACCCAGAGGCATATATGAACGTAAATATTTAAACACGAGTGAATAGGGCTTCATATCCCTCTTACCATCTACAATTTAAAGGGAAAAATGTGACCAATCAAACATACTATAGAAATAATACACTTATTCAGGAAAAAACAATACGCTTATACTTACCCACCACAAGATGACCACTGCAGACTCACAGCAGAACTGGAAGAGCAATTCCAGATATTTGTATGCAGACGGAGAGTAAAGTATTTTACCAGGCATTCGGGCACACGGACCAAAGTGATCAATAACATTTTTGTTGTTAAATATTAAAAAGCCCTTCCCCAAAATGTAAAGCTCCCACGTTCAGCAACAATGTCACCCAATGACTTCATTTTATTTTCTTAAAATTACTTCTTAACCCAAAGACTTACATTTTTCAAAATGTTTTAAAAAATGTTATCCACGCCATTGCACTCTTTCAGATTGCATTATACAAACTTAGAACATTTCGTTACTTAATGACATCTTAACCTGTCATTCCACCGTATTGCATCGTAAATTATTCACATTTTATAAGAAAGTGTGCAATTGCAATCTATTCTATACTACTAAAAAAATTAGATCAAAGGTCATAAGCATCTAGGTAAGGTCACTTACAAAATCACGTTTTTAGCTCTCACAAGCCCAGCCAAATGGAATGAAATATTGGTGCGAAAACTTTACAGATGGGAGTTTTGGGATGAAGGCCGATCTATCAAGATGAAAACTGTATGTCCTTATATCGGGCCATCCACCTTTAAGCATCCGTTTACTTCAATGCACTAATAACGATTTAAAGACGATGTTAACCAGCAAGTCACTGTAAAAAATTTCAAATAAAATATTCCTTGACAAAATATACTAATTTCATAATTTTTTCGTCAATATTTCGTTTTTAGTGTAAAGCCCCCCCCAATGGCGAGTCTAAATTTGGGATTTCTTGGCCGCACTACCTGTTGCTCTATATTCATGTTTTATTAGTGTTACCCCGTCGTGTTTTTATCCCACCACGACTCACGACCGTATGCATGTGTGGAAGTGTTGGGATCGTTTGTATTTCTACTCTTGAACATTTAATATCTTTTTTGTAAATGTATGTTTATGTTTTTCGCTGGGCGTATCTTATTGAGCACATATCCATATGACGTAACAATTGCACAACATTCATAAAACTATCATGCATGTAGATTTTAGAGGAAAAAAACAACAACGAATCTTTTCTGCAACACTGCTATTGAAAAGTAGGTCAAAAAAGCCAAGCGAAGAGAGGAGAGAGGGTAGCCCGTAGGTGGCACCCTCGCCCAAAAAGAAAGAAAGAATTGCAGGGGGGGGGGGGGGTTCGGGGGACACGATCTGCTCGATTTGGCATTGGGGATTTCCAAACGGTCATTAGGGAATTCGTTACGTGTATTTTCTACGGCACGCCTCGGTCCCAGTAAACATTGCCAAACAAACTCAACTTTTACCTTTGTTCAATTAAATCTAGTATATCATGATAATGTAAGAAAAAAATTATTGACTTCAAAATCCATCGGGGTTAGTGGATTAACCGCTGCAAAATAGTGTTAATTCCAATTTATTAACGGTCATTTAATTAATATTGTTGACCAGGCCTAGCCTTAAGTCTGTGTGTGACCGTTGTCGATATGAGTTAGAGCGCCCGCCTACCGTTAAGCCTTTGAATAAGACTAGCACTGGGTAAGCCGGAAGTTGATGCGTCTGTGCTGTAGGTTGGCCATCATGTCCTACCCCCCGGGAAAAATGCAAGGACTCAAAATATCTTATGATGGCAGAACTGAGCATTGAATGATTCCAAAGTGAAGTCTAGTGAGGCAATAAATTGCTGAGCTTAAATGCGCAGGAAGACCTTCAAATTTACGGCATGGAGTTAATACAGCAGTCTAGAATGGGGAATGGAAATATAAAGACTTGACGAGGTATTTGAGGGGAGAAAAAATGGCCCTATAAATTCACACTGGACTGGTTGTACAACTACCGACAGAGCTCGATTTTACTGGGAGTTTTTCCGTACTGACCCATCTGACACTTTTTTCCTGACACACTTATGATTCGAAAAACCTTACGGAAGAAACCTTTATCGCTTTATTCAGTGAAGGTTTCCGAATTCCAAAAGTGTGTCAGACAAAAGTGTGTCAGATGGCCATGGTTTATGGAAACTCCCCGATTTACTGGGAGCACACAAGTCACAGATGCCTGGGCATATTCATCCTGTGCTGTAACATGTAGCTCTGAAATCTACATGCACAAGGTGCATGTATCCGGTTGTTCAATTTTAGCTTGTGAAACTGCCAGAGGTGCCAAATATTATGTGTTCTAGTTGATATTTTAATATTTTGTTTCACATGCACCGGTGCATGTAAATTTTAGTTGGTAAATTGAGCACTGGCTACAGACATACATGTACAAATATTGGAAAATATGGAAATTAAGAGTTGTGGCCATGAAATCATTCTACATTTCCTAGCCTAGTGTCCCTTTAAATTCCTCTTTACCCATACTTTAGGGAGCCATGAAATCTGATCCAAGGTATAACTTACACAACAGAATGCCAAAAGAGAGCTCACACAACTTTGGAGTTCTGATTTTAAAACCTTACTTAACAATATCTTCCAAATTTTACCAAATTATAAAGGCAAGTACTTAAATTTTAAGGTCTTTCCTAACCCACACAAATTGAACAAGTCAAGTTGCTGGAGATTACGGTTACCGTTGACAACGAGTATAGCATCATAGTCACTTACGGCGTGCTGAGTCTGAGCACATCGACCAATCAGCCAAAGACCCTCTGGTAAACGGTGCCTACAAAAATAACTTGCCCAAATCTCAATTTTCTATCTTTAGGCTTTTCTAGCCAGAAATTGTCGCAGCACGACATGGGGATTATGCAAACATCTAGGATGACAGTTCGTGGAATCGGATTTCTTTTCTGAGTGAATCCCCTACTGTCAATACAAACCTAGTTATGGAATAACAATAGGGTGGCTAGAGATGTAGTTGTGACCTCCGATGACCTTGGAGGCTTTGTTGGTGGAAAGGTGTATGTCAGCTCAGACCTTGACATGCTTTTCAGTTGAATACAGTGGCGTAAATTTCTTGTCGACATTGGGGGGGATGGGGCATGATGAAAATTTTTGAATGAACCGGAATTTGTTTAAAAGATCCATCAGTAGCACATGTGCGCGCAAAGCGCGCGAAAAATTTTGCCATTTAGAAGCTAAAATCGCTAAATGTAATTGTAATTAGAACAAAATGCGCGCGAAGCGTGCTAAAATTTGCTGTTTTTAAACTATTATGGTAAAATATGAGGTTATTTTGGTCAAAAACACATGAACGGGCATCAACATTGGGGGGATGATCGTATTGACCATCCCCCTCATCAAAATATTGGGGGGATATATCCCCCCCCATCCCCCCCGGGATTTACGCCTATGGTTGAATAGAACACAAATGAATGAGGGGAATCTGTCACTGGTGGTCAAAAGCTTAGACCCTATCGTGACCCCTGGAAAATATATTTTCTTTATTTGACCAATATACGATGTAGATAATAATGCCGCATAAATGTTTGAACTGATCCTCAGTCCCATAATTTGAGATAAAAGATATGTTTTTTTGCAGAATTTTTTAGTCAGTCTTGGTACAGCAAAACAAATGCAGTAAAACGTCTTGTTGGGTTTATTTTAAATAAATTTGTCCATGTAACAAGTGTCTCCCTTCAAAGGTTTAAAGGCGATAATGCGAGAAAATCGAAAAATGTGAAATGTGGTTTGTTTTTAACCTATAATTAAAATCAGGGATAAGTTTGACACAATTCCATATAAATACACTGTAGTGCAAAATTAAGTATTTCAAGAATGTGTCATACCGTCTCCCGTAAATAGACATACAGTAATGGCGCCTCCAAAACTTCTACACTAAACAGCCATTAACCAATGACTTGTGGATACGAGCAACCAACAAAACAGCTGATTGTGGTTTACCCCAGTTAGAATAATAATACACCAAAGATAAATAATGTTTACTTTGAGGTCAAACTCTACAGATCATGATGCCACAATATCATGCGTAAAATCTGGGATATTTACAGAAAGGTTTGTTTGATCTTCTAGTCGGAATTTGCAATTTGTCTCAGCACATCCATGCCAGTACTACAAAATTTTGATGATTTTTTTATGTTTTTGGGATCAAATAATAATGGTTTTTTAAATGCATGGTCTTCATCCGTTATCCTTTGCTCATTCAAATACGAGCTGACGTCAACATCCCTTTAAATAATTGGGTAACTTCTTAAGGAGGATGTCATGACATTTAAAGATGTTGAAGAACATCTTGCGATGGGCAAGTCTGTTGTAACTTGAGTTCAAACATCCATCTCATTTAGAATGTAATTTCCGTGCCCTGGAAGACAAAGACAATGCAGACTGTTTTGGAACCGCAATTGTTACGCAAATGTATGTTTGAGAGTATCCGGTAGAGGTATTGGCTGCTGATATTCATCTTAATCAAGGGTGTATGACTTCAACACTCCCAATGTTAATGTACTGATGGTTCTTGTAAAAGAACTGTTAAATTTTAAATCTAATATTCACGCTACATTAATTTTCAGGTTTTTTTTAAAAGTGTTTTTGTGTGTTATTGAATTGAACATTTTGTATAAATATCATTTTTGTGTGTAAATCTATGTAAGATAGCTGAAAAAAAAGCGTGATTTAACAACAAGTGCAAAATGCTAAAATTCCAGTTGTGCAAAATTACATGCGTGAAAATTATCACTTATTACATTCCTACAAGATGGCATATATAATTTTACAGGGTCATTATTGTCACAGTTTCAAGTAAATGCTGCTTTATTTGAGAGGGGACAGGAAAACGTTGAATTCCGAGTGATCAAACACAACACCAAATCAAATTATTATTTTAACGTGGTTTTCAATTTTGGCAAACTATAATTTGGTCATGAAAATCTGGCAAAATGAAATTTTTTACAAAATATCCTTTTTAACGGTAGTTTTCTTCTTTGGAGATGCCAAACAGGCAATTAAAACATCAAATGTAATTAACGTGGAGGTCATTTCACAGAAGCAAATTCTATCATTTCCACTACTCGTTTTTAAATTAGTCATGTCCACACAGAAGACAAACTCTGGTCTTTTAAAGGTGCAACGAGAGATTTCAAATAAGAGGTGTCCCAAAAAAAATTTTAAAATTCTGATTATGGCCACTGGTGGAAAGCTTTATATTCATAATAGCCACATTAAGTATTAACTAAGACTGTGTTTCTTTGGTACATAAGTGTGAAATTTCTATTTTTGTATAGGAGCAAACAACAAATTCAGCCTATGTTTCTATTGAAATACTAAGCATATAGAAATTCACCTTTGTTTTCATTTAAGCTTATTGTCGGTAGCCAAATAAAAATGAGGAAGCTATTGCAATGTTTAATCTATTGAAATCACTACTATCACTGAAAATATGGATCTTGAAATCTCTCGTTTCACTTTTAAAACTCTGGACGTGATGTTGGGGGTTTTTGACCATATGGAACCAATCCGAGTTTTAACTCTGGAGGCTTTATCAAGGGTCTCTAGCTGGGCTTTATCCCCCTAAAAAACTTAGTGGAATGTGAAGCTCAAACCTGATGACAACTTTGGAGTGTCATCTTTGTTGACAATCCTGTGTTTGAATATACTGTACCATGTACAAAAGGTAGAGAATAACCGATGTGATTGTTATTTTGTGAAATGGGCGATTATGACCTTTATCGGTACTGATCGGTATAGGCACAGTTCTAATTATTTACCGATTTTCCTTTACCGATTTAATTAATATCAAAATGTCCAACTGAATTTAAAAAATTGTTCCAAACTGATGGCCATACGGTGCAAATAAATCAAACTGAAACAATCAATTTATGTGCACAAGAGTGGTGTATGTTGTTTCCTAACTTCTATTTTGCCCGTTTTCGAGAAATGATTTACCTAAATCTATCTGCTACTTTCGGCATCTTCTTGCTGTCGAAAACGGCAATGATAACACAAAAAATAAAAATCAACACTCGGAATGAAACCGATTTTGAAATTTTAAAATCGTAAATCGGTAACAGATATTGGGTGATCAGTTGCCACTAACAAAGGATCAGCCTTCCTCCTGTATGTTATAGTCCCTGTCTAACACTCCATGATAAGTGGAGGTGAATGTCAGGGGGATGATTTCATAGTTTT
>JAMKCH010078545.1:0-12596 GCA_023653785.1 Ophioderma brevispina | reverse complement strand
AGTATAGGCAACTTTGCAAATGCATTTGGGATTGGTTAAAAACCACACGGCTAAAACTGTGTTAAGTGGGATATACCAGGGCGAAGATCCTGTGCATTGATTGATGTGATGACAGAGAAAACTCGGCAAAAATAGTATTATAAGATGTAGATATTTGGAGCTTAAAAGGCCATGGTCCAATCCCCAGAATGTCCCCAATTGAATTGCAGATTTTACAAGACGTGGTCAAAATTTTGGTACCTAAAAAAGCTACTATTTTTCTCATTTACCCAAGAATTGCAGATTTAACTGGAAGTCGTCAAAATTTTGGTACCTGAAAAAAGCTACTATTTTCTAATTTACCTGTGAAATATTAGAACCAAAGGTGTTGATTTGGAAGTTAAGAGGTTTATGGCCCCTATTTGGTTGAGCAATGTTAATTTTACACACTACCCTATGGGGCTATAAAAAAGCCAGTTTTAGAAGCAGGAGGAAAATTGCAGTACCCGGAGAAAAACATGCTAGGCCGAGTGGACTGAAACCAAATGTATGAAATCGCAGGCCCGAACAACCAAGAGTCGAACCTAGGACTACAGTGGTGTGAAGTGAAGACCCACTGCACTAATCGACCCCCCACCCCCCTTGGTCAGGGAGTCAATTACCAATCAACAGAATATGCAAAATCTTTCCCTCTTTGACTTCATAAAATGCCTGTCTAATAAGTCCAAATTCGGTGGTAAGTGAATTAATTGGAGTAAATGACCAGATTTTGACATTTGAAGAAAATATGAAATTTGGAAAAAACTTAGCAGGGCGGCAATTTCGACGCGAATCCGCGAATCGCTTCGCGTAAAGATTCGCGCCCGCATGTTCAAACGGCGAATCAGAGTGATTCGCGTCAAGAAAAATCAGTCACGAGAAAAAAATCAGTCAAGAAAAAAAATAATGCTTGCCAAAGGGCTTTGCCAGGCCTACCGTTATATAGAAATAGGAAGGAATCACAACAATGTATTTTTTCTTCAAAAGAACTAATGATATCGTTCGATTTTATTGTCAAACAAACAAAATATTAAGGCGAAAGGGTCTACTGGACAATGACAGATGTCCGTACATATATCTTCGATCAAAGTCAGTTTACGAAAATTCAATTTTAATTTGACTGACCCCCAATAAAATTACATCACATCAAAGCCATTGTGTTTACCGTTGTGCCCTGTTGTACCATATAAATGCAGGTTTTCATTTAAAACGGCCAAAATAAATTCCTAAAAACGGCAAAAATAAATTCTAGAAAACGTACTAACATCAATGCAATACAAAAATCATCGAAATAACCCTTTGTCTATTTTCCCATTTAGTTTGTACACAAAAGAAAACAAATTTGATCAAAATTCCAAGGTAAGATATCTAGGTATGTTGGTGTAAATGCTTTGCTTCTCAAGTGTTTCCTTTCAGTCTGCAAAATTGTAAACGTGATATGCAGGAACGTAGACTAGTCCGGCGGTTCTGTAGCGCTATGGAAATTTCGTTTGAGCAAAACGCGTTAATATTTTTAGCAGGGAGAATGTTCCAATACGAGGGAGTAGTTGTAACGGTGCCTTCACCATGGTAATTGTGTGTTTTTTTGACAGCAAATATGAAGAGAGATTTTTGCCACTGTTGCGAATTCGGAAGGCTTGCAAGGCGGCAGAATTCGGAAATTGTGAATTTTGTGCCAATAATGCATCCATTCTGATTTTTTTTTCAACCGAGTGGCATTCCTAATTAAGTACAAAATATGAAGAAAATGAAAGCAGAATCCCAAGCCTTATAATATGATTGTGTCTTCCAAGTCGCTTCTGCAGTCTGCTTTTAGAAAGAAGTCTATGATGGATGATGTATGAGAACCGAGTACTCTAGATCTGAAGAGATGGAGTTAATTTTGTTAATTATAACTATTTGATGTTGAGTAAAAGAACTCAAACGTGGACTCGTACTTGTAGTTGAATATTAAAGGCGTTGTCTTCGGCAAGTAGTTGTAGTGGTCGTCGATGCCTCAGTATTGTCACATTTCGAAGCAAGTTGGCTAATTAAAAAATGTCCAGCTCCAAATTATATGTTTTTAAACATTGTTAAGAATTTACTTCGCCTTCTGTATTTAGATTTCTAACAGTTTAAAATAATGGTAATAAATGATAGTTCGGCCAAAAAAACAGATATTAAGCATGGAATAGATTAGCCAATGGAAGTGATCTTAGTTTCCTGTTGGGGGTTTTTAAAAGGTGATGAGGTCGGATTTCATTAGTCATTATTTACTGTTATTTCATTATTATTATTAATTATCATTATTTCATGTTAAATGCACTACTCCCCTATATTTATTTAACATAAAACAAAGTTACAATGCCTAATTACCAAAAAGGGGTATTGCAGGTTTAGTTCTTCAAAGTTCAAAAATCAGTTCAAGCATTTTTGCACGAGTATGATGACAAGCGAACAAAAATTGGAGGCGGAAATAGGAAAGAAATTCATTATTTATTGGTATACTGTGACCACCCTCCCAAGGAAACTGCTAAAAATTAAAGCAGGAAGGATGCTTGAATTATTTTAGCCAACTGAAAATTGTTTTTATTACACGTTTTCAAGAAGGAAAACAAATTTTTTCACAAAATAATGAAATATTGCCACAGCGCAATATGATGCGCGCTCCACAGGAAACTAAGAATCAATTTGCCTTGGCCTTAAATATCCTATAATATATTACTATCTTACCGAAGTAGGTCTGAATCAATTGATTCTCGCAAAACTTACTTGGCGAGAATCTAAACCTGATTCCCGCAAGTTAAAACAAAATTGCACCCCTGCTTAGGATTCAGATTGAGATATTAGACTTATTTTCCATCAATTTATAGAAAATTTGGCTTTCGATTAAGAAAATTGGACTAATTTTCTAACAAATTGAGCCAATTTGAAAAAAAACCCTATTCTATACAAAAATTGGCATGAAAAAATGGGGCCATTGTGATAGGGCATCTACATGGGTAAAATTCGACACTCGTGGCACTCGCGACACAGCCATTGTTATCTTGGACACTCGCGACACAGCTGTTCTTATCTTTGTGACATTCTGAACTTGGCTTTTTATCTAGTTGACAGCCATGAATAAATCTTGCGACACCTGCGACAGGCCATAGTATTTGTCAACCAATGTAGGACCTATGATAGAAACCAGAAGGTGTGGAAAATGGAGAATGATGTTTGTGGCCCTCCCCAATGTATTGTGTTGAGTACCCCTTCCCTCGGGGTCAGAAAAGTAGTGATTAGTAATTCTGTTCCAAAAAGCAGAAAAGAAATAATATTAAATATATTGGCCTAGAGCAATGTAGGCCGACTTTCTTGCAGCATTCTCAAGTGAGTAGGAAGATCTTGGAACCACATAATCAGATCAGCTGGTAGAGCTAGCTAGATCAGCTGCGTGCAAGGTCTGTGAGATGCTGATCCATGTGACGTCTGGAAAGCTTGGGTTTGATGGTGAGTCCTAGGCTTGTCGTTCATGATTTTCACGAATCTGTCTGAGGTTTTAATCAACCACGACTACAAAGAGATAGGGAGCACGAGTATCTCCTAAATGACAAAAAGACTGAATATATGACAGACAATGAGGGGAAGACGATCATCCAACCTATCTGCAAGGCAGGATGGTAGCCAACTCAAAGAGGTCAAGGACTTCAAGATCTAGGGTCTATGTTGCCGACAGCAAGAAAGAATTCCTGTCACGCAAAGGACAAGCTTGGAATGCCGGCACATAAAAACTAAACCACTTATGGCAATCTGGTATCTCCAATTCAAACCAAGCCTGAAATTCTTTAGAGCCTGGGTAGAGAGTATCTGTTATAGATCTGCGACCTGGACCATGAAGAAAGAGATACAGATAGAATGGATGGCACCTACACCAGCTTCTTATGCGAGTACGCAACATATCCTGGCGTGAGGCACAAGGAACCAAAGCACAGAATATATGGAGATTATCCCGCCAATTTCATCTTCTTTTGCCCAACGCCGTGCACGATTTGCCGGGTCACTGCTCTCGGCGATTGACCCAGTAGTCTCAGAAGTCACATGGTGGAAGTTACCATGCCAAACAGGGTCGTCGCCCTTAATACATTGATGTGATTGATCGAGACATCCAACAGGATCATATGACATCCCAACCTAATGACAAAACAGGGACCATTTGGCGCGACATGGGAAAACAGCATTCTCGGCGAGGCGTTAGATAGATAGATAGATATAGGCAAGTGATACTGTATTAGTGCATTCTATCTGCCCATTATTGGCTAATAACATCAAAATGCACATCTAAATTAAAGGTGCGTATCCAGATCGTCTTTGGGACCCCATGATTTCCCCAGAAGAGTATCGAATAGTTTGATCTCAGATGGAAAGACTGTATTTGTCATTGTCGTCCTGAAATTGAGCCCTTAAAAATCCATTTTCATTCCCAAGATATAAAACAAAAATAGTCGCGGTCGTGTGACCGCTAGTGTCGTTTGCCGTCGCGGTTTGTGAAATGGGTTGGTTCAAAAGGTGAATGAGGTCACCATGTGACCATGAGAGGTCACCAAGTGAATGAGGTCCCCAAGGTGACGGGTTCACAAGGTCACAAAGTGACGTGGGGGTCACAAAGGTCACATGGGGTCACAAAGGTAGGGGGTCACAAAAGATTAACATGGGTTCACAAGGTCACATGGGGTCACCAAGGTCGGTCACATGGGTCACCAAGGGTCAAATGGGGTCACCGAGGTCACATGGGGACACTGAGGTCACATGGGTACACTGATAGGTCACATGGGTCAACGAGGTCACAGGGGTCACCGAGGGCAACATGGGGTCACCGAAGTCACATGGGGTCACGAGTCAATGGGGTCCCCGAGGTCACCGAAGTCACATGGGGTCACCAAGTTCACATGAGGTCACCAAGGTAACATGGGGTCACATGGGGTCACAAGGTCAAATGGGGGTCACACGGGGTCACCAAGGTCACACGGGGCCACCAAGGGCACACAGGGTCACCAAGGTCACACAGGGTAACCAAGGTTCACATGAGGTCACACAAGGTCACATGAGGTCCCAAGTCACATGAGTCACCCCACCACTGCCCCCAATGCACCCCACCCCACTGCCCAATTGCACCCACCTGCCTTCTTCCTGACACACCCCAACCCCCTCCCTGTCGCACCCCACACAGACCCCTCCCTGACACATATTTGTGAATGGGCAAAGGTCACGTCACCATGAGGTCACCAAGGTCACATGAGGTCACCAAGGTTCACATGAGGTCACCAAGGTCCTGAGGTCACCAAGGTACATGGGTTACATAGGTCACAAGAATGTTGTCACAAAGGTCACCCACCCTGCCCCAACTTCCGACTGCACCCCAATCCGACGCACAACACCCCACCCCAACGCACATTCACCGACCAACCCCATGCACATCACCGACCCCTCCCCCAACGAAGTACATCACCCGACCATCCCCGACGCACACCACCTGCCACCTCCCCAATCACCCACCAACTAAACCCCCCACCCGTCCCCCCAACACCCCACCCTTCCCCCTCCCAACACCCCAACCTTACCCCTCCATATGATTCACCGAACCAAGAGGTTGGTATTGAGTTTTCATATAGCAAGGAATTTTGGCATTACTACAGCACACCAGACACCATTTTAGCGATACAGCATTATGCATATTTAATTAGCTCTTTGCATACCTAAAGCGCATGATCAGGAACTTTCAAATGGCAAAGAAAGATGTGCACCATAATGGGTTTCGTGCAGTGACGTTTGAAGAAAGAAATTTTACATATCCGATTGTACCGTTTCAAAAAATCTAGCGATTACGTGATTTCGCTCATTTGCAAATGTAATTTGCCCGAAATATGCCCAACAATCTAATCAGGTCGAGAACTCTTTTACCCGCTTCCTTCACCAGTTACATCATATACGCCTCCGACAAAACTCAGATACTTGCACCCAAGCCTTGCGGGAAAGGCTTAACATTTTGACCTGCCAAAGCGTCACATGAGGTCACCAGGTCACATAAGGTCACCAACATGTCACCCCAACCCGCCCCCCCTTTCCACCAAGTTAATCATCGTAGCCCTTACGGAACTTAAACGGCATGCAATATAATTAAGGGTTAACATATGGACCACAGACAACACACAACACCGACCACACAGATACACAGACATACGACAGAGTAATCCCTCTGGCTTCTGCAATTCTGCAGACAAACCAAAACGAGTGTGTGAATGAGTGGTTAACCTAATAACCATCAATATTTGCAATACGCATTATTATGCTTCTACATAAAAAAACACAAGTTTTGTTTCCCACAATGGGAATGATGGGGCGTAGTGCAAGGGCCAGCCTCTCATATCAAGTAGGAAACAATGACATAAATCGGAAAACACGCACCTTGAACTGAAATGTGGTAATAAGCTTGTTTTAATACATCTAATGAACCATGTACAAAAAGCAGTGAGGATCACAAAATATCCTTTAATTGCATCTACCACAAGTATTTTCTTCCCTGAGTAAAAAAGATTTAATTCATGAAATGAATGCCATACAAATAATCACCAAATTGCCAATAAAATGCCACAGAATCACGGAATTCAAACAGGAGACCAATATTAAATGAATGAGCGAAAATGTCTTTCCTTACTTATAACTAGATTTTTGCATGCACAGGTATATTTTGTTGGGAAAAAAGTAGTCTATAATCCAAGTTAATTCTTTAACTCAATTTTTTCTATCATCAAATCCCGAAAAAGCCCCCTCGTGGAATATTAAAAAAGCGGATGCATGGAAGCATTGTTGTTAATTCATGAGGTGCACCACTCTTAAAATGTTTGAATCCCTAAATTTATCTTACCTCAGTCTCCCCGGGGGGGGCGGGCAGGCCAAGGATAGCGGGTTTTTGCCGTTCCCATAGGGTAAGCACGTAATCACTAAAAATTGAAAATATTCTAAAGTCGAAAATGTTTGATATCATATTTTTCCGTAAATCCATTGGAGTTGAAGAATCAACTCAGTCTAAGTATTTATTTTGGTATTATGAATAAAAGGTATAAAACGGATTCATTTGAACGAGGCTCGCTTGACATCATGTTCAATCGCGGGGTCACCGTTATTTATAGATGGGACAATTACCAGGCCCGGTACCGGTTAGCCCAAAGGGTAGACCCATGCACCACCGTGGATTGGAATGATTCGTTGACCGCTGTAGCAATCATATCAGGTGCGGTCTTTAAAAAAGATTGATGATGAGTTTGTGCAGCACAATTATGCACAACCGTCTAAAGCAAGGCAATTTAAACGGTATCGCGGCTCGTACGGGAATTCCCACTCGCAACTCACTGATTCTATTTATAAACGCGAACAGTGACTTCAAAATTCGGGTCACTGTTCAGGCTCGCCCAATGACTGTTGCGGCAGTTGTGCGCTATGATGAAGTGGCCGCCACCGCCTGAGTCTCCCTAAAAATGAAGGGCTATTCCTCCACAGTGTTCAAGCTTGACCCTGCGCTCTCTTCCCAAGTACGTCTACTTATAAAGGTTGATTCCGATTTATGTTATTGTTTCTCTACTTGATATAAGAGCCTGGCATTTGCACATACGCCCTTCAAGTACCGTGGGAAACATTCTTGCGGTTTTGATGGTTTAAGCAATAATGCACAATGCAAAGCCACTGTTTCCCACTGTGCTATATATTGATGGTTAAACCAGTAAATTTTGGAGTTTTTGTATATTCTTGGCAATTAAAATGGATATTGAGGGATCCAAATTTCAGGACGACAAATGGAAAAAATACGGTCTGTCATCTGATATCAAATCCATTACTACTTCAGGTAAATCAGAGGGGTCCTAAAGACAATCGGAACACACCATTTAACACATGGGCCCTGCCCAATACTTGCCTTTCATACAGTATTTCTGATGGCTAATCAACACCCTATACTATTCATTAACAATTGAAATGCGCTTTCAAATCAGCCCCTACCACCATTTTCCAGTTTCTGATTGGCTCAAGAATTATTAAGTTCCACTTTGACCAATAACGGGTAGCACTCTTGTGGTTACAAGCCTTGTTATACTTAATTCACCATAAGACGAAACATGACCTTTGATAAAGCCACTGAGATAACACTAGGAAGACCAAGGTATAATTGCAATCTAGAGTCAACATATAGTAGATATAATGTATTTTGGCACAACTTGGGCCGCTCCCCTGACAAAATGTGTAGAATCTAAGTGGCTAATGGAAGGGGGGTCATTGTCCCACTTTATACTGAACAAGGATTAGAGTATCAGGGGGGTTTAGGACACGATCTGCTCGGATTGGGCATTGGGGATTTTCAAGTATTTGGGGAACTGCTACGTGCATTTTACTATGGCAGTCTCGGTCCCAGTGGACATTAAAAAAATCATCTTTTACAAACTTTGTTCAAAAGATCTTCAGTAATATCTGATAAATAAGAAAAACTTATTGACTTCAATCCGTCCGGGTTAGTGGATTAACCCCCGCTCCTGACAAAATAGTGTAATTTCCAATAAACGGTTAATTTAGATTTAAAATATGTGACCAGGCTAGTATTTAGACAAGTCCGTGTGTAACCAGGTTCGATATGCGTAAAAGAGCGCCCTCCTTACCGTTAGTATTTGAAACAGACTATCACCCAGAAGTTGATGCAGTTTGATTTGCTGTGTGTTAGGTTGGCATGTCCTACCCCCCTGGTATAGTATCTTATCAGATCCAGATAACTTGCACACCAGCTTGTGGGAAAGGTTTAACATTTTGACCTCAAAGGTCACATGAGGTCCCAGGGCACATAAGGCACCAACATGTCACCCACACCCGCCCCCACTCCTTTCCACTCATGTTCAACAATCGTAGCCCGTACGGAACTCATACGGCATGCCAATAATTAAGGTTAACATATTGACGCACATACACACACACACACCCACAACCACAGATACAACAGCCTCACGACCAAAGTAATCCCATGTGCCTTCTGCAATTCTTGCAGACAACACAAAACGATGACTTAGTGGTTAAACCTATGATAACCATCAATGATTGCAATGCGGCATAATTAGTTGCTTCTAACATAAAAAACGCGGTCAAGTTGTTTCCTGGGTCCCACGGTACTTGATGGTCTTTGTGGGTCAAGTGCCAGCCACCTCCCTCATATCAAGTAGAGAACACAATGACATAAAAATCGAAACAACGCCCTTTAACTGAAACTGTTTGGTAACGCTTTTTTTAATACATCTAATGAACCATGTACAAAAAAGAAGTTGAGGTCACAAAATATACTTTAATGCATCTACCACAAGTATTTTCTTCCTGTAGTAAAAGATTTAATTTCCGAAATTCCATATGAAAATAACACCACTTTCCAATAAAATCCCAAATGCCCCATAATCACGAATTCAGAACAGAGACCAAATATATAATGAAGAGCAAAATGTCTTCCTTACTTATAACTAGATGTTTGCATGCACAGTCATATTTTGTTTGGAAAAAAGTAGTCTAATAATCCAATTAATCTTTAACTCAATTTTTTCTATCAATCAAATCCAGAAAAAGCCACCCTCGTGGAATAAAAATATTGCGGATGCATGGAAGCATTGGTTTGTTGATTTCATGATGAACCACTCTATAACATGTTTGAATCCCTAAATTTATATTCCCCACCAGGCTCTCTCCCCAGGGGGGGCCGTCCAAGATAGCGTCGTTTTTTTGTTTTTTTTTTTGCCGTTCCCATAGGTTTTAACACGTAATCACTAAACTTGAACAACATATTCTAAAGGTCGAAAATAATGTTTGATATCAATACAATATTTTCCACTCAAAATCCATTGTAGTTGAAGAAAAGCACTCCACTCTAATATTTTTTTGGTATGAATACGTTACAAACGGGATCCATTTTGAACGAGGTCGCTTGTCCCTCATGTTCAATCGCAGGGTCACCGTTATTTATGGCTGCGGACAATACCAGGGCCCGTTCCATGTATCCCAAGGGGAGCCCATGCACCACCGTGGAATGATTCCTTGACCTGCATGTGTCGAATCCTCTCATGTGCGGTCTTTAAAAACGATTTGATGATTAGTTTTGCAGCACATTATGCACCACCGTCTAAAAGCACGGCAATTTAAACGGTCGCGCGGCTCCGTACGGGAATTCCCACTCGGCACTCACTATCTATTTATAAAACCGCACAGTGACTTCAAATTCGCGGTCACTGTTCAGGCTCGGCCAATGACTCGTGCGGCAGGTTTGCGCTATGAAAGTACGCTTGGCCGCCACCGCCTGAGTCTCCCTAAAAATGAAGGGCTATTCCTCCACATTTTTCAAGCTTGACCCTGCTCTCTCTTCCCAAGTACTTCGGTTACTTATAAGGTGCTTATTCCTATTTATTCTATTGTGTTCTCTACTTGATAAAGCGCCTGGCATTTGCACATACGCCCTATCAAGTACCGTGGAAACAAGCTTCCTGTTGATGGTAGAAGCAAGAATGCAAATGCAAAGCCCTGTTCAACACTGTTCTAATTTGCATGGTTAACCATAAATTTTTGCATTTTTTTGTTATATCTTTGCATTAAATGGATTCTGCAGGTGCTCAATTTCAGGACGACAATAGGAAAAAATCCTGTCTTTCATATGATAATCAAAATCACAACTAACTTCCAGTAATCAGGGGTCCTAAGACAATCGAAACACACACCTTTAACCCTGGGCCCTGCCCAATAAACGTGCCTTTCATACAGTATTCCTGATTGCTAATCACACAATATCTCATTTCATTACCAATTGAAATGCAGCTTTCAATTTTTTGTTTCATGCCCTAACCACCATTCTTACCATTTTCTGATTGGCTAAAGAATTATTAAGTTCCACTTTTGACCAATCAACGGGTCCACTCTTGTGTTACAACAAGCCTTGTTATACTTATTCAACCATAAGACGAAACATGACCTTTGATAAAGTACACTGAGATAACACTAGGGAAGACCAAGGTCATAATGCAATCCTAGAGTAAACATACTATAGTAGCTATAATGTATTTTGGCACAACTTGGGCCTCTCCCCTGACAAAATGTGTAGAATATAAGTGGCATAAGAATGGGGTCATGTCCCACCTTATACTGAACAAGGTAGAGTATCAGGGGGGGTAGGACACGATCTGCTCGATTTGGGCATTGGGGATTTTCAAACGATAATTTGGGGAACTGCTACGTGCATTTACTATGGCAGTCTCTGTCCCAGTGACATTAAAAAAATCATCTTTTAAACCTTTGTTCAAAAGATCTTAGTAATATAGTGTAATTTCCAATAACGGTCATTTAGATTTAAATATTCGTGACCAGGCCTAGTCTTTAGACAAGTCTGTGTGTAACCGTTCGATATGCGTAAGAGCGCCCTCCTACCGTTACGTCTTTGAAACAGACTCGCACCCGGAAGTTGATGCCGTTTTGAATTTGCTGTTGCTGTTAGGTTGGCATGTCCTACCCCCCTGGTATAGTATCATATCAGATGCATGACAACTTGCAACACCTCAGCTTAAATTTAGTCTAGCTTAATTCTGTTGCTAAACTTGGTGTTGACCTACGATCCTATAGAGCCAATATAGCATAGAAGTCATTGAAAAAGATGACAACCACTGACTAAAAATAGCCATTTCTGGATCCCAAAAGACACGAAGGCAGTATTATGCCATTTGGAATTGAGGCAATACTAGAATGCGTACAAAGGAGTTGGCAGTACTTAGTAGTGTAAACACTGATTAGCTCTGATTCATGCAACAAAATAGATTTTGAAGAAATTAACTGAAATATTAGAAGGAAATGAGACATGTTTGTATTGTGCAGTATAGTAGCATTCAAAAGTGATTACAATATAGGCCTATTGGTTTCAAGCCAGAATAATCACAATAAAAATGAAAGCTGTGTTTTAATTCTGTATGAATTTAGAAACACATTGGCTAATTTTTCTCACAGCCCTGATGCCACTATTGTCACAGCAAAATAATGAATGAGAAACGGGTTCACACAGTAGCATTGAGTGTTAAGGTAGGTACTTGAGTAAATTCATTAGTGGTAAGTAAATGAGGGCTGGAAAAAAATGTCAGATTTCCTAAGAGCACAATCAAAATTTCCCTCTAGATTGAAAATATCCCTTCAGTTCTTGTGTACTTCTTATTTAAAAGAGAGAAATTTTGCCTCAAAATAGCAAAATTTCCCTGGAACAAAGCTCCCATGTTAAAGGTGAATGCCCTGATCATAGTCCAGTTTTTCATTTGTTCTCCCTCGCATGGAATCACATAGGTCTAACCAAAAACATCTGATTACAAAATTTGAGTTAAATTGATCCAGCCATTTGGATAATAAAGCAAGTGTACTAAATCGACCCACAGAGTCTTTAGGTGAGTGCTCTCTAAATGTAAAAAGAGTGAAAAAACAAGTGAATCTTAAAGGTCCATGGCCCGATCGCTAATAGCCTCGTCCCCAGAAGCCCAGATTTTACCGGAAGTGGTCAACATTTTGGTATCAGAAGAAAGCTA